>NDXB01006388.1:0-25958 GCA_002631895.1 Agapornis roseicollis | reverse complement strand
ACAAAACCAACCAAAACAAGCAAATAAACATCAAAATTACAAAAAACCCCAAAACACCACCAAAAAAAGCCCAAATCTACCCAACTTCTTTTTTTTCCTCCACAAATTAGAGCTGGCATCTTACCTGATTCACGTAGCAAAATTCTAAAGGCAGCACAACTTCAGGAGACAGATACTTAAGAGCAAGACAGCAGCAAATTCAAAGCAGAAGTTAGCAAAATAGTTCAGTCATTTCTTATCAAAAACTGAACAGCTCCATATGGGGACAGCAAGCTTGGTAAAAGACTCAACACTAAAGAATCATCTCAATTTTAATTCTGCAAAGACTTAAGTCAGCAACTGAAAACAATTCTTGGAATCTCTTCTTGTTCAAGGTAAGGACAGAGCGAAAAGTGATGCATCGCACATGTTTGGCTGTATTTTTGCTTCATTGGTTGTTTTTTTGGTGTGGGTTTTTGTTTGTTTTGTTTTGAGGCAAAAAGAATTGCTATCCTTTTTCTTGCATTTCCTGGCTGAATAGCAACCCCCGCAAAACCACATACAATTAAAAAAAAAAAGCCCCAAAGAGTAACAGAAGGATTTTTTTCGCTTTGATTCTAAAATAGTAGAAGACGGACATGAAGCTTTGCTCTTGATCATACTTTTAGCCCATTTTCCAATGAGTATACTTCAAATCTACTTATCCATAGGTGTCAACATTCCTGAGATCTTGTTTGTAAATATATGCCTCAAAAATGATCAGTAGCTTGCTGAAACCTTTTGAGCTCAGTGCTTGCCAGTCCCCTACCACAACTTCAAGAGTTTTCTTTTAATCCGGACAGAATAATCATTGTATTTATACCTTGTCAATTTTGAACCCTTAACTTAACCAAAGATGACCTGAAATGATCTGGAGAACTATAAAGCAAAACCCAAACCAGTGTCTCATTTCTAACTTGCAGCCATTAAGTTCTGCTCCACACAAAAGCAATATGAGAAAAGCCGATAATTAAGTGCCTCAAAACTCTCAGTCGCCAGTATATGCACACATATAAACACATTTTACTGTCAGTGTGTAAAGTGCTACTATTCAGAGTGATTCACAGCCTTTCTCTATAAAGAGAAAATGAAGAGGCCTGATTTGCTTCCATTCTCTCTTCGTTACTGTTTCCATTTCCCACAAAGTCTGCCCAGCCATAAAAATTAAAAAAACACAATTTCTCCCCCACCCAATCAGTGTCTGCTTTAGTAGAAAAACTAATAAACAAACACCCATAGAAAACACTGAACAACTGAAGCTGAACGTTTTCAACTCAGCTGGCTTCTAACCTAACTGGATAATTTAACCAGTGACAGCACATTTCTTAAGTATAATGTATCTGACTTTTATACATGCTCTTGTGCTTTGAAAAGCTTACCAAGATGCCTTATAAGAGCCAAAAAAATGTGGTTTATTCCTCTGGTTTGCTACCTTTAGCCAATCTCAAGTAAATAGTAAATTGCTATTTAATTTATACACTAGGATTATCTAATTGAAAACTACTAAGAGTTTCAAACAATTGTCCAAGCTAGTTTTAAATGGGGGCTGGGGACAGAGATAAAACAAAACCACCTCTCACACAGAAGAATTTGAACATGTAAGCAGATACCAGAGTGTCCATTATACTGGAAAAAAAAAAATAAAAATTGAAGTTCAAACTTCTTCTGAGCATTCCTTGCATCAATACACAGTATAGCATCTACCGCTCCAGCCCTTTGGATGTTCATTTGTAGTTAAAGGTAAAAGGGAACAATTTGGTAGTAGGCAGAGAGTACAGGAATTACATATGTCTGCTCCTCTTTTCAGAAGTTTATTTAGCCCAATGCAGCAGCAAGCTTCTCAGTTCCTGCTGATGATGGCTTTTACCTATTTCGAATATACACACAACATAGTAAGCACAAGGTCAGCTTTATCTCACTCTATTGACACACATGGTGATAGATCACTGTCAGCATGGCCACTGACCACAAGGTACTACTGTATTGCTAGACTTACCAGTTACAGCATTTTAGAGCACATTTCTTGCAGTATTTAAGATACTTTTTTGATAAAGTCAACAAATGAAGCTAAAAATTATATGGCACATGACTTTTGAAAAATAATACAGAGATTAAAACCAACTTTACCCCAAAGACTCAGATAATGGTGTTAAAGTGCCATCTCCCCGGTCTACCACACGGAAGAAATTCAACTGATCTCCTTCTCGATATACTAAGAAGGTAACTTGTTTGTTGGATGGCCCTTTCTCCCAGATCTCATCTCTAGTGGGATCCATGTATTCAGCCATTTCCCTGATAGGGTCTTCCACAGGAACTATGAAGAAAAAAAAAACAACAACAAACCTAGAGTAACACCAGATTATTATTATTATTGTTTTGATCACTTTTGAGTGCTCAGCTCAGTTTACAATGGGAATCTAGAAGATACGCTGAGGTTTTTTTTCCCCCCATGTGAAAATTATCAAGGGGATTTCTCCATTTTCATTCTTGTATAGATGATACACAGGTTTATCACTGGACTAAACCAATGCCTGATTCTTAATAATCAGATTTTAAAATCTATATGTATAATTACATTACAGTATATTTTTTCTGCAGGTAAAGAATTGCTTTTAAAACTTAATGATTCTATACAAATAAACATACTTGTTAAACTAAGGGCAAACAAAATGAAAAGGATGGTGCACTTGGTATGTTAAAGAAGAAAAGGTGAAAAAAAAAACCCCAAAAACAAAAACCAAAAAAACCACCCCACACCTCTCTCCATTTTTGTTAAGTACTTTCCAACTGATTTGGAACTGAAGTCTGCTCATCTAGAATCCTTAGCTAAGAAAAGCTGTTTCTGGTTACAAGATGTTGCATGAAATTATTTTGAACTCGGTTAGCACTTACCTCTTCTAGTGTTAATAGGTCCACCTCGCATAGCCAAAATTAATTTCAGAGTGCAGCCTTCAGAAATGCTGAAAATAATGAATAAATTTTTGTAGCACCATGATTACTTATGCTAATAATTATTTAGAAACATTAATTGTCATTTATTCTATACTTACTTATAATCATTCAAACAATAGTCATCCCTCAGTTCTGTATTATTCCAAATTAAGTGCTGCTGAGAGACAGGAATACCTAAACAAAACAAACAAAAGATTATTAAAATTCAAGCTTAATGGGAGTTCTGCTTTTTAAAGAATGAAGAGCATGAGGTAATGAAAGAGAGGTGAGAAAGTGAATTACAGGGGAAAGACAAGAGGAAGCAGGACAAGGACAGGTGCTTGAGCAGCCTTTAGTCATGATACCCAACCTCCCAAAAAGCTATTAAGAACAACAGCTGTTATTCTTTGAAAGTCAAAGTTAAGATCATCAGCAGGCTTGTGCTCACACAGAGTTCAATCTTTTGGCTCAATAAGGGGTCTGTAAAAGTATGTAACTGCTTCAGGCTTACTGAATACTTCCTCTTCTACAGTCTTTGGGTAAGAGAGTTTTTTTCCTGTTGTCTATACCTCAGAGCTGTATGTCTACTGACAGGATAAAACTTCTAACTATAGAACTGCTGAATAATTTAATCACAGACTGATATTCTATATTACAGTCAAGGCAGCTCTATTACAATGGTGACAACTCTAAATGTTTTTTTTTTTTATCATTGCCTGGTTTGGAACCAGGAGGTTCACATGTACAATACAGTACCATAGCAGGTAGTCAAACTTTGTACTACAAACACTTTTATTTTGTTGCGAGTGTTCTTTCATGCCATCAGAACATTTCATTACTCATACATAGTATTATTAATTTTCAACTCAAGTGCTAGGCCAAAAGGTTACATTAAAATAACCTTATCTTGTACTTTTATTTACTGCATGTTCAGGTATTCAAAAGGATATACAAGTAGCAATGCTATGCAGTAGAACTTCCCAAAATACATCTGGCAAAAGAATACAAAGATCAGACTCTTCCAGGTGGTTTCCAAACATACCTCAGCTCCCTAAAGCTTGCAAGGGAGCTTAGCAAGCTGTGGCAAAAGGTCAGTTAAGTAGCCTCTTCCTAGCTGGAGGAAAGGCACAAAGCTACCAACACCTATCACTAGCAAGGAAGAAAAGGGGAAAGTCCAAACAGATTCCACAGGCAAGTGTAGGAGACATGCTGTATCTTCTGCAGAAGAAGGAATGCACTTTGCAGGAACTGTCATTGCTATTTAAGTTTTAGAGAAGCTGACAATTTCCTTTTCTTACCACAGCTCACATTATCTGCTCTTTTATGAACAAACAGAACTTTATTTCAATTGGACAGCATTTAATGTGAATCTTGAATCCTCTGAAGTCCACAAGACATTCATGTTCATATGGTACACTAACATAAGTGCTGCTACTACACTGCCAGCTATTTAGTAATTGTTTTTTGGTTATGATTCAAGTCTGCAGCATAAGCAAAACAAGAACAAGCTGGCAACAGCCAGCAAGTCTACAGTGAAGTTGTTTTCTGTGCTGTTTTGCAGTCTTCTGATTACAAACAGTCATTACTGTCTGCATTTGTTATGGTTTCAGCAGCCTCCAAGGAGCAATTTCCAATTACTTTGATAAACCAAGAGAGCATTTGTTAAAAAGACTGGCTTGCAACTGGCTGTACTGCAGTGAAACACGGTTTTGTTCATTTAGCAATGGCAATGTATTTTTGATTAAACAGATGAAAAGACTACTCTGCTTTAATGAAAAGCAGTGAAGTCTTTATTACTAATTCCCTTTTATGCTGCTTTCTAAGAATTCTATATAAGCAGAGGAAATACCACGTGGTTTATAGGTTCAGGTGCAGGAAAATACAATCAGCTGTCCCTTTCCTGGATCATAGTAAGGCTTTCTTGAGAAAAGGTTTGGGCATGGGATCAGCATGTAAAACTGGCAAAAATAAGAACTGCAAGACCCCATTCACTCTCCCTAAGCAACACATGACTGAATCACCAGCCTGCTCTAGATCTGTTCCAAGAAAAGAGGTAGGTAGGGTAATAAGCTACATCTCAGTGCTCAAATGCACTTGGCATAGACAGGTGATACTAACAGAAGAATCTGCAGGCTTCAGGTGGTGCACTTGCCTGCCCTTTTCCTGTCTGCCCCCACCCCCTGGCCTGCTCCAGTATCTCAGGAATTTGTCAGGCTTTGGCCTTTGTGTAATGAGTTAGACAGTGAAGTGTCCCTTGACCATACCAGGAACTCTTGCATGGCTAAGGAGGGAGACACTGATCAAATTAGGGACTTCTGTTACCTGGCTAAGGTAGGAAAGGAGTGCAGAGATAAAGTCAGTCATCCCCTGACAGCCTTGTAACACTCCTTCCTGTGATGTAGCCTGAATAGACTGATACCATTGTTATTGGAGGTCTGAAAAATTTCTAGTAATTACAAACTCAGATTGTGGTCAGGATGGAAATTTACTAATGACTAAAGCAAATCATCTTGTAATCCAATAAACAGTAGTCTCTAGTGAGACCCTTTGAGCACTCCTGGACCACAGCAGGCTGCAACCAGCATCTCCCTCTGAGTTCGATGCCCCTCAGTTTCCAGACTCTAAAGCCTGTGATAACTGGAAGACCATCACCAAAAGACAGGACCTGAGCTGAAGTCTCCCTACCCCTTGAGAAATGCTGAGACATTAGGAACATTTTAGTCAACTCAAGGGGAATTTTTAGAAGCTATGCCTTTATATGTCTTCATGTATGTGTGTGTAGGTTTTATATAGATTATATATGCTTTACAGATTTTTCTATAGATTGCTATAGCAAGTGTAGTAAATACTATTGGCTTACTTTATAAGACCCACCTTAAAACTGCAAACTGCTGGTACATGAAAGCTGTGTAAAAACTCCCTCTGTGGTGAACTGGTACACTTGTAACCCTTTAGATACATACCACTTACCAAAATTAGACTCATCCACACCCAGGCTCCTTTGGGAGCAAGGGGGTCTAATTCCGAAGCTTGTGACTCAACAGGAGGGTTTCCCTTACTCTTTTGTGTCTTCAGTCTCTGTACCATTCATGTTTAGCTAGATTTTTCTTTGTATGTTTCATTCATGTAATAAGAGTGAACCTTGCCATTAAATTCTGCCAAGTAGTACTTGTATTAACTCACTATAAAACTATTCTTTACTAATACCTTTGATGGCCATTCTTTGAGCTACCTTAAACCACTCCTCATGCAAGTCTGCCTCCTGAAGTGGCTGCAGATGCACTGACAATCTGACCGACTAAAATGGGTAGAGGAAAGAAGTACTCTGTCCTGTCTCTTAATCAGACTATCAGATATATTCTTAATCTTCACTCCTTTACTCTTCTTTCTGGCATGCTAGGCAGGTTTACCAGAGAAACTGATGTAGTAGAGTCAGACCCAGAAACAAATAACCAAACCTGTAGATTTCAGAACAAACTTGATTTTATGTTGTGTACAGAAGGTTACTGTGTTTAAAAACACCACAAACATTTAGAAGCGAAAGTTCAAACATTTTACTTATCTTTGATCCAATGTCCAAATTGCTGGAAAGTTACTTATTTGTTCTTGCTTGCAGAGAGGCTTGTCTGACAAGTCTTATTTTCCCCCCACAAACTAGCTACAAAACTAGCTGCAAAGGTTCACAACTTACAGCAGCAGGGCTGGTTTTGCAACTCTTAAACCTCCCATCTTTAATTTGCACAATAGTAAGCTACATTAGTGTACATGGTGGTCAGTGCTGACCAATTCTTTATTCTAGGCATTGACAGAGGAGACTAACAGCAAGTCACCATTAACTGAATACAGGCCCAACTTCCTGGCAAATGTGACCTTATTTACACCTTACAGATGCTGCTCTAACCATCTGATCTGGGCACAAGCTTGCATTTGCAGGAATGTTTTCCCAGTTCATACAAGGCATAAGCTTAAAGAAGCCTCATGAACTTCTAGTCTTTATTGGCACAGTAAACAGGCAAATAACTAAGCAAACAGGAGACACAGCGGAAAAGTAGTAGACAGAAGCAAGTTTTTTTTGAAAACTTGTTACCCTTATGCAATCCACTTACTCCAGTCCTGACAGAAACATAACTTATTTTCTCTAACATTAATAGTAATAAATATAATACATACTCTGAATTCACAGAATTTAGAAAGAAATTACAACATCCAGAAGAAATCTGCTTGATATTCATCCACTTCTTTTGCTTCAGGTGAAGCTGCTGTACATAGGCAGCAAAATAATGACAGGAAAAAGACCAAAGTATCAACTGTCATGATGAATTAAGAGTACACACACACACACAACAAAAACACTGTTGTATCTGTTGTTCCCTGCTGAATACAAACATTCCAAATTAAGATGTACTTTAAAAGCTAGATCTGTTTTTCCCCTTTACAATAATACAAGAACAAGAGAACATCTAAGTTTTCATCTAAAAAGGTAGATGTGTCCATATATTCAGTTGGGAGCAGTCACTGAACAAATCATGACCACGTTGTTTCTTCTTATTTTAAAACTACATATGTAAATGAAGGCCTTGACCCTCCAGCTGTAGAATGCAAATTAATTCCCACAAAATAATAATACCACTATCACCAAATCCCAACCCCCACCTCCTCCCTTGAGACATGATCCTATCTTACTGAACACACACATTTACAGATATTATCTATGGTTCTGTAACAGATGAAAGAATTAGCCACTCCAGGAATACATTATCTGAATGTTCTTTCTATAAAATTCAATATAATAATTGGTGCTTCCAAATAAGGAATATCAAACTTTGCCCAGCAGCTACAAAGACTTGTGCAATAGAGGTAGCAAGAAGATATCTTCCAGCAAAAAAAAGGCAAAAAGCTCTTTCACTGAAGCCCTGCTACTTTAAGTAACATTCATGTGTTAAAGCTAAGTCTTTCATGTCACTTTGAAACTCAGGTACCACCTTAGCCACATCCTGCTCATCCATGTCCGTCCAACACATGATCCTGCTTTCAAATACAAACAATCAAATGAAACCAATGAAGCAGGTAACACTGCTGCCCACGCTATGCTGTGCTGCTGGCTGTGTGTATTCTAGCTTTTATGCCACCAGCAGAGACAAAGGAAGCTATTTCTTCTCAGCGTACCATTTTAAGAAGCTCATTCAGTGAATCTGAGACAAGGAACAATTCACCCTAAGTGGCTCCAAAGTCAACATTATAACAAATCTAAATTTTTGGATACCAAGTGCTTACTTTGCCTGGAACATATTTGAGGATAAATGACTGGATCGTATACAAACACACACCTGATCTGCTTTAACTTCAGTTTACAAGTAGAGTTACAAGTTGCACTGAAAATTCAGATGCCTTAGAACCCATTAATAAATTTTTATCCATATTCTTTACTGACTTAAAACCAACTGGAAACAGAACGCTGGAGATATGGAGCTCTTTCTTAGTAAGGCACCAATGTCTATTACAGCTGTCTAAACAAGCCCTTCCCACATCAGATCATTAAACAGGCACCAAGAATGACAAGTATACAAAATTCCTAACATGCCATTCACATTATTACAGTGCAGTCTACAGCTATTGATTTTCAGGTTGTTGACAAAGATCAGTTTTCTTGATCTAGTTTTATTATTAAGACTTTTACAACTAGATGGATTGGTGACATTTGAAAAAATTTATTAACTTCTGAGACAATTCTAGATTTTGTTCTTGGAGATATCAAGTCTTAATTTTCCCCAAACTTGTCCTTTTACATTCTTACATACCATTATCCTTACACTCAAATGAACCCAGAGACAATACATATGCTAGGCACCCTATATAGTTTCCCAGAAGCACAGGAAGCATTCTTCAGCCAGGAGTGCAGCTTAAATGCAACTCTTTGTTCACACCCCATAAAACTTGACACTACACAATAACAAAAAGTTAAAAACAGCAGCAGAAACAAGAACAGATGTAAGCTTCTTACTTCCCATACTAAATCACAACAGTAAAATTACTTTAGGATTTTTGCTCCAGCTGGGTGATTCATTACTTGCACTTGTGCACTGTAACAGGAACTCCATCAATTAAAAGTGGTTCATTATTTTTTACATGCAGTATCAACCCCAAATGCAATATAAAATTGTCACTGTGTATCTGTTCCCTCCACACACAGCCGATCAATCTGTCTTTACTCTGCCTCAAACAAATCATATTAATCAGGACACTGCGGATATTTTAAACTCTGTTCTGGAGTACCAAGGAATTTCAACTGACTTCTAACAATTCAGTGGTAAACACCAGTGAAGCCTTATCTTCATGTTTTAATGAAACTTACTTACTAGTAAAGTCCATAGAGCAGGTACCTAAGCTACTACCTTATCCTATCAACTACAACATGCAAACAAAATTCTCAATAAGTAATACTATAATTTCATTACTGAGCTGTTCTTAAGATACTTTTGTAAGCTAGGCACACCCAGCCTACAATAATAAGCTATAGGTATAGTTCAGGATGTCTATTGGCAATCTCCTATTTCAGAGTATAAGAAATTAAAATTCCTCTTCCTCACATCTACTGTCTTTTCATGCACCCTTTAACACTCACTTTGTCTATACTGTCCAGATAGGCAATAGAGTATGGGAGAAGGAAGGCTAAGCTCCCTTTTAATTCACTCGTAGTTAGCATTCTATCATGTATCTGCTTGCCTCTCTCCTATGCCTATATTCAGTCATGAAGAAAATACTTTTCCTTTTCTTGTTTCACCTCTAGCCTCCAGGAGCATCTCAAGATGTTCTGAGACTTGTGATTAATTATGGCCCTGTCCACAGGAAACAAAAGCGTATCTACATAGCTGCACTAATGGAGCTACGATGATGTAAACATTAGTTATCTGCATGGTGGAGCTTTTACTATGTGACCTTACTAGCAAAAAGTCATCGCTATTGTTGAACGCTTCTGTGTTTTAAGACTTGTAAGCTACATTTTTTTTTTAATCCATTAGCACATATTTCCATAAGAGGACAGTACCTTAGATTCAAGTCTAAAGCATGGCATTAGATCTCCCAGAGGGTGGGCTCCGCATAGACAGAAGAATGAAAAAAGTGTTCAGGTGTACTGGGGAAAAAGAGGAACCCTTTCCTTAAAATCAACAACTCTGGTACCCTCAGCTTGTATAGCTACATAGTTAACTCCTCCAAAATGAGGAAAAGGATACAGTGCTTCAGAGTAGCTGAAGTATTGCATGTGTATTAAATTGCATTCTTTCATGCAAGATCATCCTCATTGTAGAGGGAAAGAGGTGAGAGAGGACTAAGCTACACCTTTTCTCTTCACATTAGCACCAGGACTGGACTCATAACTTAAAGGAGGTTTTCACTTTGCAAGATGCGCCAAGTTCATCATGTTAAGACAAATCATTCCTCAGCCAGACTTACCAGAAAAGAACATTCACCTAAACAAAATTCAAACTTCAAGCCACCTTTGCATCTGCCTGCACTACAGCTGCTCTTGTGACTGCAGTTATCATAAACAAACCATAAACTGGCTAACCTAAGAAGTAACAACCAGAGCACCTATGTTTAAAGTATGTTCGACAGTTGAAATATAGACATACTGCAACACTCAAGCTTATAACCTTGCTAGTTAACAAGTTATACCGGAGAATACATTCAAACCAAAAATGCTATATACCATATAGTATCACAATTAATGATTTAACATAGACTTCTAAAGATTTACCTCATTAAAAACAAAACAAAACAAAGCACAACAACAAAAGGAGGGCAAAAATACCAATTCCAGCAAAGTCCAAGCTGTGAACTGACAGGAAAAGGAAAAGAGCAAAAAAACCCCTAAATTTCAATTCAACCCAAGCCGTAAACGAAGTGCCTAGTTTATATACTTAATACTGAACATGTCATTAATCCGAGTTGAACAGCAGTTATAATTTTTAAAACAAGACTTTCTCTAAAGTGATAAAGTTCATACTGAAATGAGAGAACAGTACCTTCCAGTCTTTGAATTTTAGCTTTCACAGAAATAACCGTTTCAAAGGGGGAAACTCGCAGTTCAAAGCATGTTCCCGTGAGTGTTTCAATGAAGAGCTCCATAGTTTCATAAAAGGGAAGCTTGTAGTGAAACGGTCCCATATTATCTTCGTTGAAAAAAGGAGGCTCTTTCTTGTTGGCCATTACAAAGGATTTACAACTTCCTTGTAAGGAGATCTGTCAGAAAACTACATTCCACTTCCAGCCAAGTCAGCTTTGAGGACAGGTGTGGTGCATCGCTGTTCATTTCTAGGATTTTTCACCTATAAAGCAAACAAGCATAGCGCTAACAACATCTGCATGTGGCTGTTGAAGAGAATTTCAATTTATTCTTGAGGAACAATGGAACAGCTATTAAGAAGCAGTAAATTACTCCGTAGGTTGTACAACAGATTACCACAAACGGTATTAGTATATTGTAGGTTTAGGGCTCTAGTTTCAGTCAGCATTCTAGGTCCTACCTCCTACCTTTCTTATTTTTGTTTTCACAAACGACCTACACTAACGCTCAAAGCCCACAAGAGCTGAGCCCTCAGCAGGATCAGACCTGGGGAAAAAACTCCAGGAAGGCATAAATACGGGGATTCGTCCGGGATCGGGGAGGGCAACAGAACAGACAGCAGCTTTTCCACCTCGGCCGCTCCATGCTGCCCCCGGCCCAATCCACCCCTGCACCGGTAGGCAGGCCGGACTCAGGCCAACAGAGCCGACCGCCCGAAAACAAAGGAGCGAGAGCAGCTGCCCACCTTCCCTCCCACCCGCCGCAGCCGCCGCCGAGCCTCGGGGCGGCCTCACACCCCGGGTAGTATGCGCGCCCCATCGTAAGGACCAGCCGTGCCCCAGCCCACCCCCAAAGGAATCCACCCACCTTCCCTCCAGGGACGCGTTTACCACCGGCGGGGACGCGGGAGGGGTTAGCGCACTGCCCCTCTCCTCGGGCCGCAGGGACCCCGGGGCAGCAGCCACCCCAGGGGCGAGGGGGCCGCCGAGCCGGTCCGCGATGGGAGGAAAAAAGGGAGGGGTCTCATCTCACCTGCCGCCGCTGGGCCTGCTCGGGGGGAGACACAGCTTCTCTCCCCCCGTGCAGCGCCGCCCTCCGCGCCTCACAGGAGCTCTGCAGCCCCGGAGGGACTCATGCAGCCGGAGGGGCTCGGGGGGCAGGAGCAACTGTGGGGTAAGGGGCTAGGACCCCGGAGCCACCCACAACGCCCGCACCGCCGCCACTCACTCCCCGGCAGCCCCCGCGCCTACCTCTCCTTCATGACATGCCCCCCGGGCAGCCTCCTACGGGCCAATGCGACGTCCGTTCTCATGAGGCTCTTCCAATCAGCTCCCTGGAGGGGCGGTGCTCCGTGAGCCGCCGGGGGCGGGTGTCCGCCGGGCAGGGCCCGCTGCTATCGCTTGTTGTGGTCGTTAGGACGCGGGGAGGCAGAGCGTGCGTCGAGAAGGACCCGGATGCAACTCCCCAGCCGCTAACTACTGCAACTGCAGCCACGTGACGGAAGGCCGCGGTGGCTCCTGGGACATGTAGTCTAGCGAGGGCCGAGAGGGTACAGTACCTCGCACCGGCTGGACCGCTACATTTGCTCAAGGAGAATGGTCAAAACCAGGGTTTGTACCTCTGACTGAGCCGACAGGCGCCCAAGGAGCGCTAACGCCTACCAGCGCAGCACGGGGCCCAGTCGAAGCACACGTGGGATGACACCCAGCCACTGCAGGCCTTTCCCCTATCCTGAGCCAGGGCTGGCTGAAGGCAAGCACAGCTCCCGGGCACCTTTACTCAAGGTCAGCACACGACTCTGCTCTTCAGTGTCAGTCGGTCAGGCTGGTCTCCAGGAGCAGCTCTTCCCTCAGCCCATCAGTCTTCCAGTGAAACACTAGACAAAACAAGCTTACCTTATTAGGATGTGCTAATTACATTAAGCAGTTTACTTTCCATTTAGGTTTTAAATACTGCAAGACCTGCCCTGGGCCTGAAACAAAACAGCTAGAGTCAGTTAAAACAAACAGAACAAATACTGTTTTTTATTGCGTGCAAGTAGCAGGTATGGAACTCTCAGACAAAGTCGCTGAGCAACTGGGTGCTGTAACACTGGACCTCCAGCTCTGCCCTTCCTAGGAAATGCAGTTATGGTTTATCAGACTTGGAAAAGCAACAAACCAAGCCAAAACTCAGTTAGAAAAGCCACCACTCAGATCAAGCTCTTCCAAAAGCAAAGGACTTAGACCAGGATTCACAGTCTCCAACAAGGAGTTAATTGAGGACCACTCCATTTTAATATGCAGAAGAGACTCCCCCTGTGCCAGTTTTTATCTGTGTCACGGTACAACATTCTATCATGTTTTCTCTACTGAGATTTCATATTAAAGTTTAAGAAACATTTTAAGGCAGGGGGTTTTTTAATTCTACTCCAACAGCTTTTGGCCTCCAGGGTTCCTGGCTTATGAAGAGCACTCTCTGTAATGCTAACAGAAGTTATTAATGTGAAGGGCCAATAAAAAAGGAGGATGCAGAAAAGAAATAGAAGAATTCACCATATTTTTCCTCTTTCTCCCAGTATGTCTTTGAAGCCCTTCTAAGCACAGGAGAAAGGAGTAAAGCAGCAGTCCAAATCATGTTTGTGGCATTTGCAGCAGATGTAATGCCTATAAATAAAGTGCAAGTGCTCTCACGGTAGATATCCATTTGCAAATAGCTCCTACATTCTTTTCCAATCTGCTACTCCCAATTTAGCCCCCATTTAACATAAATCACTGCCAGGCCCACCGATGACTCAAATCAATGCACAGTGTTTCTCCTTTATCCCTTCCAACCTTTCATTCTGTTTTACCCTCATTAGTGCTAGATGCTTCAGCTGCACTGTTTACTGTGCCTGATAAAGTAAATCCAACTTGAGAAACAAGAGACTGAAGCAGATGTCTCAAGAAAAAGGGCTTCAGTGAAAGTGGGAATTTCTCTCAAAGAAGTCCTCTGAGCACATGCAGAACAGTCTTAACAGCTGCAGATAAAGTAGTACATCACTATCATTAAAACAGTACATCTAGTTTTGAAGTCAGAATTGCTGGCAGTCACTGGTAAAATAAGAGCAACATTTGATCCTTCTACATTTATGCATATGCTCTGGTTGTATGCATGCAGGAGAGCAAGTGTCTACCATTGGGCATCAAGTATGGATAATGGCATCAGTTCCAGCAGGACAATCTAGAAAATACAGGAAGCAAGAAGGTTAAGACAAATGCATCAGACAGTTACAAGGATTCTACAAAATAGCAGTCTCCTGCAAACAGCCTACATATTACATGAGAAAGGAAAGCAGACAGCAATCCTTTGGGCACAAGCGAGTCTTTGCACTAAGGTAGACACACAGGCTTGTTAACCTGGAAGCAACCAAGCATGCTCAGTTCAGACAGACTTCTTGGAAAGTGCTATTTGCAAACCTTGAGCAAATCCAGTTAGGTAAAAAAATCTCTTTAGTGACTTACAGCTTGGATAGAAGACAACATCATGTTTCTCATGTTTTCATAGAGCACTATGTGCTCATCTGTAACACTCTTTCTGGCAGAGAAGTTTTAATCATTGTTATTTCTATAGACCACATTAGCTGCCAGTATGAAATACCTTCTCTTTGCATGGTGTCAAGTCCTGCACTAATTTTATTAACTGCTTGACTACATAAGAAGAGAAGCTGTATGTGATAACAGAACCCAGTCTTACGCTAATTACATTAGCTCAGTTGATTGGCAGCTGACCCAGACAAGGCACTGTAGTGGTTTTAGTTGTTTTCAAGTCATGAAAACTGGTCCTTAGCGAGTGGTAAAGAGGAAAGTAAGACATACAGACAGATCTGGTTTAACAAACTCCATTTACTATTTATCAATTATTTTCTCTATAGATCTGTTCAATAAAACAAACTATACTTTGTATAATAGATTACTGCATTGCAGGTATTGCACAGGCTATATTCATCTGGGCATCATGGAAACAGATAGCAGGAAATTACTGTCTTTTTTAAAAAATATATCATTTAGAGCAGTCAGACCCAGCACAAGAGAATACTAACCATCTTAAATGGGTAATCATTTAAATATCCACAGTTATCTCATTTCAGCACTATTGGATTAGAGAATCCAGGTTGTTAGTACTGTACAGACATAAGGAAATCATCCTCTCCACAACACACTCCTCTTGGCTACTGGCCTCCAAAAGCATTCAGCGGGTCATCAAATGTGCTCAGTGTCTTGCTTTCAGATTTTGCTTCTGAGGCTGCTTGGGAAGATCTGCTTTTGGAAGTGGGTATCTTGACTTGGCTGCTAGAGAAGATATCATCTAAAGGGGGGGAAAAAAATTAATGTGAAGTGACTGCCAGACAGAAGTAACATTGTACATAAGTCTCCAGCACACAGCACTGACTGCCAAGGACATTCTGTGATAAACAAATGCTTTCCTGCTGCTTGTGATTCTAGATGCATTTGTAAGGACATACGTGGGAGCTGTTAGCTGTAAGTCAAATTAAGAATATTGTTTCTTCTCAGTAGAGCAGCATAATGCTTGTATTTTGTAATGTGTTTGAGCTCTCTTAAGCATTTGAGAAGTACTAATAAATTAAACCATCGTGCAAGTGCCAGATAACATCCCTCTTATCTGGAACATTATCATCTGAGGAACCCAAGAGACCTAACTGCTGTGAGATGCTCTCAGAGAAATCAGAAGAGGAAAAGATGGTACTTGCTAGTGACTACTCATGAGATCCACTAGCCATATAAGAATCTTTGTTCTATAGTGCTATAGGAATACAGCATGCATCACTTGAGAAAAAAACATAGGTAAAATGCAAGCAGGAAGACAGCTACAGCTACCATCCTGTTCAAGAGTCTGTGCACAGTCCTGAATCAGGATCTCCCACCACCTTCCTCAATACAAGCATTTTTGTTACTCATAACTAGGACAGCAAAGTGGAAAAAATATCATATTGCTATTTAGACAGACATCCCTCCTGAAAGATCTAACAAGTAGTAATGAAACCTAACCCAGATACCCTGTGCCAGCAGCAGAGCTCACAGACCTGCAAGTCTTACTGTGCCTAGTGCTGCTCGTATTGAGGACTATGCTTATGGAAAGGGAAGGAGCTGCTACAGTACACACACTGAACTGTTGCCCTGGGCACACACAATATTGTAGCTCTTCCTATACACTAAGGTCTTAAGTTTAAGATGCTCAGATTACACAGGTGGATTATGAGAAATTGAAAATTACAAGACTGAGATATGTGGATTACTAGTGATTCACATGGCCAGTGTAACAGGTACATAACCAGTCTCCAATCCCTATTAAAACCACAGGTTTTACACAAAGGTTAATATCCATTTACTAGTCCAGAGTATAAAAACTAGCCTGTCAGCCTTCAGCATGTATCCTAACCTTGAGCAGAAGCCAAGCACAAAGTGGTCTGTCATGATGTGCTTGACCTTCACTTCTTGCTACTGTGCTGATCACAGGGATTACACAGAAATAATCCAGGACAGCACTGTAGCTCAAGAGCAGTTTAGAAAGGCAGTAAAACAGAGTAATCCCCTACTGGCATCACTCCAAAGCAAGAAGCTATCACATGGATTAGCTTCACAGCAGAGGGGGAGTACAATGAGTGTATAAGCAGTAGAAGTATTCCCATTTTATAACAAGGCTTAAGGAATAGGAAAGCTTTGGCTGTCAAAGCCAGTATTTGTTAATGCACAAGCTTAGTCACCATTTTGCAGACAGGTAGATCAAATATCGAGATATTTGTGCGCCATAAATTCACTGAGGAGGCTATGAGGATAAAGACCTGAGAAAGAGTTTTTCTAATATTACCACCACAAGCCTAGCACAAATGTAGTAAATAGTGACTAGAAACTGTGGTAGGAAAAAGGAAAGCAGCCTGTAGCCTCCACCTCCTCCCCAAGCTGTACCCACTTAATGTTTCATTTGCAGCAGAAAGAATCCTAGGACAATTGTATATAGCCCTGATAAAGGATCATGCTACAATAATCACTTAAATCAACCTTTAACCTGAAGTATAGGTAAGTTCTGGAGCCCCATAGCTTTGGGCACTAAAGAGGCTGCATATTTACAGGTGCACCACAAAACAGTCAATACTCTTGAGGAAGATCAAGTCCATCAGATACAGGGTGCTGTAGATGTATCAAGATCAGATGTGACATGAAACAACAAGTTCTAAAATCAGAGTAGATGTCAAAAGTGGAAGTGCAAATGACAGGTTCTGAGTGGCTAATTTTCCATGATACTTTCAAGTGGCATTCTACAACTGCTTTTTCACGAGGTCCGGATTCTTGTGCTGAAATATTTGGAAGCGGTAGCAGTTTGGGCAATTATTTCATTTGCTACATGCTACATGAAAAAGTGTAAAATATTAAAATAAGACATTTTAACTATCAAATAGGTATTTCAAATACCTTGCCTGCAAACATTTGACTCTTATTTTTTATATCAGTTGAGCAGCCTTTAAAATCTCAAGATGTTTGTTCTCTGGAAAGCTTTCCAACACATCTACAGACTTCAATCAGGTCATTCCATCAGGCTGGAATGTTTAACAGCAGTCCAAGAGAAACAGTGATAAGTCAAATTCAATTTGAACAGGTTAGAAAGAATGATGACAAGAATCAGAGCTGGAGGAGAAGGGATTATTTTTTTTTTCTTATAGGAAAAGAAATACATGCAATCCCAAAGAAGAGCTATAAACATGAAGAACCTGAGAACAAACACACAGTGGGGGATCAAATGACTTTCAATATCTCCACTGATGGAGAACAAGAAAGGAGCATGCTTTGCATCATTTCACATTATTATATGCTGCTTTCTCGACAAATTATTCAGCACAAACTTCTTCTTCCAAGTATAGTATATGTAAATTGTTCTGGGTGTATAGGGAAGCAAATAAAATCTTACAGGTTCCAAAAGAGTCACTTCAATTGTGAAGGTGGGGTGGGAAAAGATATAAATTCCTTCATTTCACTGATTCACTTGAAAAGTAGGATACAAAAAACTATGCAAATTGAAACACAGAATGTATCTCAGAGCCATACAACATGAGATTAGTTTCATACTCCAGAATTTTTTTTAATTCCCACAAGTGAGAAAATCCCTACAGAAATTATATTATTCCTTCTCTTAGAAGAATTTTATACACTTTCTCAATTCTTTCAAATGCCATGCTAGTTCCACAAATCTAAGTTCTCATCCAATGTTAAAATGCAAAAGATGACCAAAGGTTTCAGAGCAGTTGAAAAGTTAAAAGAAAGTAAATGGTCCTAAAACATCTCTGATAAATGCAACTTAGAACAATTTTATGAGATCTGCAGTAAGACTTACCCATTTCATCATCAAATATGGATTTTTGTTCCACCTTTTTCTTGGTCGTCTTCTCTTTTGGTTTTACAGTGAGATCCGCGAAAATATCAATGTTATCATCAAAAAGGTTGGGTTCTGACATTTTCTCTTTTGCTTTGTTCATTGGTTTCGTTGCCTCAGTAGCAAATATATCATCCTTGGAGCAAAGCATAGAGAGACTGTCAATACACACCACACAAAGACAACAGTTAAATTATCTGTACACAGAGCTGAGATGTTTAGAAGACTGACAGCTTCTCAAACCCAAGAAATTTAAGTCCCTTCTCCCTGTGGAGGGCTTGGCATAAGTGCCTTAGTATGGGATTTTGCACAAGTCAAGTCCAGCACACAAAGGCTTGTATCAGTTGCCCAGCCTGCCAACTTAACTCTTTTTCAAAAGGAATAATTTGAGCTGCTGTGTTGACCAGACAGCTAACATAAGAACCAAACACTTTATTACTCTGAAAAAGGTCATAATCACAGGTATGTTGTAACAGCACATTCAACGACATGCCTGCTGTGTGTTATGGCTCCATTTTTAATCCACTCTTATAAGGGGTGAACAACTAAAGAAATGGTTTCTATTGCTGTTTAGCAAGCATGACTGACAGTTTACTTCACTGCCCATCCTGTACACCCCAGCAACTGGCTTAAGCAGTCTCCATTAAGCCTGTGTTTAAGTAGAGGGGTCTGCATAAGGCCCTTGGGATCAAAAACACCAAGGTGTTAGCTCAACCACTACCTCAAAGATATCTTGAACAGTAGGGTCCACAGATTGCTGGACAGCAGATTTCAACTCCTTTTTTCCAGTTTTCTGACAGGTGAAGAGAGAGTCTTCCTCTTCCTCCAAAAAAGATACAGGGCTGCTTTTTGTTGAAGATTTTTGCTGCACAGGTTGGAAGAGATCATTGCTGTCCTGATCACCCAGAACAGACAGATGAGGCTTTTTCTCCCTGCCCCTGATGGGTTTGTTAGCCACATTGTTTGGCATTTCCTCCTTCAACTTTGATTGTGCTGCTGGTCTGGATGTCAAGCTGCTTGCAAAAAGGTCTTCAGATTCAAAGAGATCATCCCCTTGGTCTGTGGATTCTGGAGGAAGGAGTTTGTTTGTCCCAGCAGACAAAACACTACCATGAGCTGGTAGCAACAAGCCAGACAGAAAGCCATTTTCCTTGGATGCTGCTTCAGTAGTGAGAGGCTCCTTTATGTTCACTACTGTTGGCGTCTGTTTTGGTAGAGACAACTGCGGTTCTTTAGCACCGTTCACCTCCTCTTTCTCTTCAGACTCTTGGGCAGCGAGGCGGCGGGCCATTCTGCTAGGAGGTCTTCGTTTTCCTGTAACCTTGATCCTCGTCTGCAAGAAAGTAACAAAAGCAGAAGAGTTATACAAAAAGGAAAAAACCCTTACACTTCACAGAAGACAGGTTAGGATCCCTGTTATGTTTCCTTGTAGCACTTTACCTTCGCAACATTGCAATTAACATGCATTACCCATTTCATACTAGTACACTGAAATGGAATTAACTACAACTTCTGCTCACAGCTCTGGTTGAAGTAACTTACAAAGCAACATGTACATTTAAGCAAATGCTCAGTTGGGAATCTTGAGCAAGGAATGCTGAGCACACACATGGATTAAGGCTATAGGGAGAAGCAGCATGAACTATTCATTACCAGCTCAGCATCATCCATTCTCCCCATTTTTCAGAAAGGGGAAAGATGGACAAGTGGGACATTCTAGCTTAGACTAGTTTACAACAAGGTTCATAAAAATAACCCAGACCTTTTGATTTGCTGCCCTCTGATCATTCCACAGCAGGTGAAACTGGGGTATGAAAGCAACAGCACTCACTAGTAGAGAGTCACAATACAGGTCAGCAAGCCACTCTAAGTCCCTCGGCATTAGGTAATACCTTGCTAATCCAGGGACTGCTGCAGTACAGTTAGTCTGTGCAGGCCATGACTAATCAGGTTTTCCATTTAATTTCATTTTATGCATAGCCTGCTGTAGTTCATTCCATTGCTGCTTTTAAGACACACATCCTCCCTTCCCCAAGTTTCCATTCTAGCCTCTAACATATCCTACATGGACAGGAGTATTCATGCAGGTAGGAAAAAGAGCGGAACAACTTCCTCTTCCCTTTTGTTAATTGCTGTGTTGGAGTAGGACAATCTGGATGGGTATAGAATCATAGAATAGTTAGGGTTGGAAAGGACCTTAAGATCGTCTAGTTCCAAACCCCCTGACATAAGCAGGGACACCTCACACTAAACCATGTCACCCAAGGCTTCATCCAACCTGGCCTTGAACACTGTCAGGGATGGAGCACTCATGACCTCCCTGGCCAACCCATTCCAGCATCTCACCACCCTAACAGGAAAGAATTCCTTCCTTAAATCCAATCTAAACCTCTCCTGTTTAAGTTTGAACCCATTACCACTTGTCCTGTCACTACAGTCCCTAATGAAGAGTCCCTCCCATGCATCCCTATAGGCCCCCTTCAGATACTGGAAGGCTGCTATGAGGACTCCACGCAGCCTTCTCTTCTCCAGGCTGAACAGCCCCAACTCTCTCAGCCTGTCTTCGTATGGGAGATGCTCCAGTCCCCTGATCAGTTTTGTGGCCCACCTCTGGACTTGTTCCAACAGCTCCGTGTCCTTTTGATGTTGAGGACACCAGAACTGCACACAATACTCCAAGTGAGGTCTCATGAGAGCAGAGTAGAGGGGCAGGATCACCTCCTTTGACCTGCTGGTCACGCTCCTTTGGATGCAGCCCAGAATATGGTTGGCTTTCTGTAAAACAGCTTAAAGAAGCTATATGCTTTTGTCAGAATCATTGTAGAAGCATATCTGCCTTCAGAGAGTGGGGCTGTACTGATCAGAGCATGGCTGTAAAATAGGAAAATTATAACTGAAGGGAGATGCACTTGAAAAACCTGATCCCAGCTCCATGAACTGTTCTTTGAAAGGACAGCCAGAATGCTGGGTAGGTTGCTTTGCTTCAGCCTTTGGAGAAAAGTGCATTTGGTCATATATACTTACAGCTTAAACTCAAGCTTGAAAGACGGAAGAGGTAATGACATGCCAAAATTAAGACATATAATGTGAGCCACAGAAAACATTTACTGTAGTTACTGAGATGCTTCTTTTCAGTTTACTTCTGTAAATGAAAATGCATGAACATTCAAGGTTGACCATATGTACCTTTAGGAGCTCCATTATTTTGCAAGCCTATCTATTTAAAGTACCATGATAGAGAGGTTTGTCTGTTGCACAGGACATGCTGCTATTGGAAACAACTGCGCCTACATGATAATGCCTTAGTCTGATGTACAAGCTTCAAAACCATTTGACACTAAGGAGTCATGTCAGCCATTGTGGTGACGGCTACTGCATCTTCCAAAGTCATCTCTGCTGCTCATCCAGTAATGAAGAGCCCCAGCAGCATGAAAGAATCAAAGGTAAGATTGAAGTCATCTTGTTCAAATCACTGCTCTTGGCAAACCCAAGGCATTTATAAAATCATAAGCACCCAAACTAAATTTTTAACTACATGGTTTTTCGTGTTTTGATTTTTTTTTTTTAAGAAACACTAAAACTTTAATTAGAATATGCCTTTTGCAGTCCATAAAGTGACAGGTATGAAGTTCTTTCCTGTTAGGGTGGTGAGATGCTGGAATGGGTTGCCCAAGGAAGTTGTGAGTGCTCCATCCCTGGCAGTGTTCAAGGCCAGGTTGGACAGAGTCTAGGGTGGCATGGTTTAGTGTGAGGTGTCCCTGCTTATGGCAGGGGGGTTGGAACTAGATGATCTTAAGGTCCTTTCCAACCCTAACTATTCTATGATTCTGTGATCCAGGACAACATGACATTTTTATCCTCAGAGGAGGTAAACGTCAATGTTTAGGAGGTTTGTGTTCTTGATATCTTACCACAGCAGCTGTCCATAACATACTTTGTCATTAACCTAGAGAGATGCCTTTTTTTATGGTTTTCAGGTTGGTGTTTCCTGGGACAGGACAAGATGCTAAAATTTTATGCTAAAATACCTTTAACCTATAGGGAAACCACTGTATTTTGGGAATGTGCCTCAAAAAGGCATAATCCCATTACAGAGTTAAGGATGTAGCAGGCTTGATTTTCTTTTCAGTGGTCCAAGTGAGAGGGGATTAGATTTCCACACCTCTATTTCAATTCAGATAGACCATGCTGTTAGCAGCACTTGCATACCAAAACACACAATCCTGCATGAAGACAGACTGTGTTTTTTATTTCCCTTTCTATCCTTCTAAATATCAAGGTTACCTTATTTGCGCTGTGCAAGGTATCCGCTTGCATAGGCTGATCAAAGCTTACACCCAGCTCTTCATTGTTTCCTGCAGCAGAGAAGGGTTCGCTGTTCTGTGCATCCTTGGCCCCATGCAATGGAGCATCTGGAACTGGTAAGGGGGACTTTACACTGGAGACCTTAGGCATTGCACCAGGCAGCAAGGTTGCAGGGTTAATAGCTAAGTTAGCCTACAGCACAGAGAAAACAAAAACATAAATACACAAAGAGCTCATGTTAATACTGCTTAAGAGCAAGTGTGGCTTCAAAGAAGCAGAAAGAATTATCATACATGGGCATTCAAGTCCTACAAATGCCTGGTCTTTCTTACACCTATGCACTTCTGCATCTCCCATGTCCTCAGTCTCACTAAGCCTGTGGAGTGCTCAATACTCTGTAAGAGCTTCAGGAACAGCACAGACACATTATATCAGACCAAACTCCTATGTAGCTCGATAACCTGGCTGAGGACAATGGTTCTGACATTAAGAGTGGTACTGTGATATTGACAGTTTAGTCATTTCATGTCAGAAGAGGGACATAACCAACCCCCCAAACCCCTCAGAGTCTTTTATCATAGTTAAAATAGTGCTGAGAACAATAGGAGGTCAAAGAGAAGCCCACCCTCTGCTCCCAAAATAGAGTAAATAGTGCCACTGAGAATCAGGTCTGAAACAGGAGAGAAAATTATGTTAAACATGCAATGCAAAACCAGTAATAGAATAGATGCCACTTGAAAAATTTCAAAAAAAAAAAAAAAAAAAAGAAAAACAAGCAATGCAAAAAAAGTAATAGAATAGATGCCACTTGAAAAATTTCAAAAAAAAAAAAAAGAAAAACAAGCAATGCAAAAAAAGTAATAGAATAGATGCCACTTGAAAAATTTCAAAAAAAAAAAAAAGAAAAACAAGCAATGCAAAAAAAGTAATAGAATAGATGCCACTTGAAAAATTTCAAAAAAAAAAAAAAGAAAAACAAGCAATGCAAAAAAAGTAATAGAATAGATGCCACTTGAAAAATTTCAAAAAAAAAAAAAAGAAAAACAAGCAATGCAAAAAAAGTAATAGAATAGATGCCACTTGAAAAATTTCAAAAAAAAAAAAAAGAAAAACAAGCAATGCAAAAAAAGTAATAGAATAGATGCCACTTGAAAAATTTCAAAAAAAAAAAAAAGAAAAAAAAAAAAAAAAAAAAAAAAAAAAAAAAAAAAAAAAAAAAAAAAAAAAAAAAAGCAAAAGCAAGAGCAAGGCAAGGAAGTAAAAAAGATTTTGTTTCAGGGAAAGCCATCAGTGAGGCAAGGAAGACTGATTTTTTTCTTTAAAGTCAAAATCCCAGTAAAGTTAATTACTTGTAGCTTTTCAATCCGAGATGAGGGCTCTTTGGTTTTAATAGGAACAGGACCTGTAGATTTCTGAACAAAATTACACTGAATTAAACAAGTGGGCAAGTTGATATCAACCAGACCATAGTTCACATTTTAATATACCTATAGAAAGCAGCTCACTGCTTACCAATTTCTTCTGAAGATACCTTGCTATCATATTCTACTGCCAGAGCTACAGTCACTCAATTTTCAGCTTCAGTGCCCCACATGCCATAGCCTCATCTTTATTATATTTCATTCCACCCTCCTTCTACCCAGTATTATAATTTACCATAGTATTCCAACACCTTACATCTTCTCCAGGTCACACACACCACCAGTCAAACCAAACTGTGACAGCTACCTCCTTGCTTACTCCCTCCCCTACGACACTCTGAAGCCACATTGCCAGATTATGGTACAACTAACTTTTTATCTTTGTCACAGGCTATATAATAGGACCACAGACTCCAATGAAGCCCACATGGAAGCTGAGAGCTACAAAAATTGTACCTTTCAGCCTGCAAGGAAAATAGCTTCAGTGAAGTGAGTGCTCCTCTATAGAAAGCAAGCCATTAGGGCCAAAAATTAGACTAGTCTAAAAGAGCAAGAGCAGCTGTTTAGTCTGAAGACTTGAGTCAATTCTAGGACTCTGAGATGAACCGAATCAGATCAGGTGCTTTTCCCAGGGCTTGCTCTCCACAAGCTTATGGTCTACATGGTTCTGTGAGCTCGGCTGTACTGTTGTGGGTGTCACTGGGCAGTCAGAAGTCCTACAGCTCTGCAGTAACTGAGGATTCAAGGGTTAGGACATTGGTACAAAGCTCTTGATAGCATGATATTGGAATCCTAGAGTCTGAGGAGATGGTTCTCCACTTAAATGCAATGTGGTGCTCAGATGAACCTCAGACAGGCTGAAATCATTCCTACACCAAGCTGTCAGTAGCTACAAAAAACAACAAAGGAAGATGAGCACTTCAAGGAGTACTTCAGCATAAGGAGACAGCCTAATTACTAGCCCTACAGACTTGCTCTGTGTTCCTCAGCCCAGAGAAGAAAAACAACACCCACCCCCACGATGAAAAGCTAATCTCCTACAGATGGAAATCCAACAAGCAGCTCTTGTGAGGCACCAGCCAGAATTTAGATCCAGGCTGCCTCTCTCAGAGATCCTTGGTTCTGCAAGAATAAGGACAGGAGTAGGAGTCTTGTTTGCTTGTCAAAAGTCTCCTAGATAAGATTCTTAACAGCTACAGATTTGTGCTGCATGTCCCAATATCCTTTCTGAGAAAGGATATATACTTATAAGGCTTATACTTTAAGGATCACATTAATTCCAACAGACACTGGCATTTCAAAGAAGAATGAACAACAACCCATTTTCAGTCCAACTGGACCCAAGGTGTAGTTCTTCACTGTCTTGTATTTTGTCCTTGTAAGTATGCGGGCAATGAATAAAACACTGTATAAACAGCATTTACATTTCTTGCTAGTAACAGTGCCCCTGCTGATTAAGCGAAGACAAGTTTGACCATGCATTGCTGTTTTCAGCCAGTGAATCCAGACACTAGTTTTGATCTTTTTTAAGAGACTTATTTAAAACAAAATGATACCTCTCCTATTTTTTTGCCTTCTGTTCAAAGCACAAGATTTAAATACTTGCCTCTGTAGTTACTGCCTTTAGAGCTTCATCTTGTTTGGCACTTAGAGCATTTTCTAGGTTACTGTTCTCCAAGGAAGATCCAGTACTGGCCTGAAGTGTTTTCTTCTCAGGTATTTTCTGAAAGCATTAAGAGCACAAGTCAACATGAATCAGGTAAAAATCATGGTCTGCAGATTAAAAAAAGACAAACAACCAACTACAAAAAAAA
>NDXB01006387.1:10023-23671 GCA_002631895.1 Agapornis roseicollis | reverse complement strand
GGGGGGGGGGGGGAAATGTGGTTTGTTAGTGGGGGGTTTTTTGTTGTTTTTGTTGTTTGGGTTTTTTTAAATAGACTTCAGACATTTTTTATAAGAATATTCTAAAAAAAACTTTGAATATGTTTGTTTTGATTCACCTAGGTCTGAGAGA
Source organism: Agapornis roseicollis (assembly GCA_002631895.1). Taxonomy (NCBI): domain Eukaryota; kingdom Metazoa; phylum Chordata; class Aves; order Psittaciformes; family Psittacidae; genus Agapornis; species Agapornis roseicollis. The sequence continues at coordinate 23,520 of NDXB01006387.1, read as the reverse complement.
GAAAAATAAAAACAAAAAACAAATTTAAACCCATGAACTTAGATTGCTACCAGGGACAACTATTTGCATTTCCCTTTTTGTTATTTCTTAGTCATATTTACTTTAAACTCTATGTTATTCCTATTCTGTGGTATAAATATGCCTTATCAAACTGTGGAGGGAATATCAAGATCAGAAGCACTTAGTCTAGATCTGTAGTATTTCTGCACCTATTACTCATAATTGTTTAAATTCTATAAACTTAACCTAAGAACTTTTCATGGCAGAGGCCTGAGATAACTCAAAGCCAGCATTTTAACAAGCAAGTTGTATTTCTTCTTTCCCTCCTGTCAGATTGTAGAGCAAGGAGTTACAGTAACGATGAACTGTGGAAACAGACTTCCCTGCATGCGGTCCTGCACCACTGAAACCTTTGGCTGAAGGGTATTCAAGACATTAGTTATATAATCCATGATCCTAATGCAAATTGGGATTACATTTATCTCAACCTTAATAAAGGTTTACCCAATCTATGCTTAGCAACATTGTTGCTTTCGCTATACATCCTATTTCATTGCTCTCTACCTGCACCATTGCCAGGTCTTCCCCAATACTGAAATCCTCCTTACTGCAATCAAAGATCATTACTTCTATCTTCTCTGTACATGGAGAATGCATAGTAATTTTCTCCTTTGCTATGACTTTTGAGTGTTTTAAGACCATAATTATATGCTTCCCCAGTCTTCATTTTTTTCACGTTAAACAACTCCCAGCTTTTCTCCCATGTAATTATCTGTTACACACTGGTTGTCCCATGTTGACTTCTCCATTAAGTTTCTTGATTTAACTCTCAGAATTGAAGCAGAGTTATATTAGACAAATAATCATACACAGACACAATAATATTCATATTTAGTCACAAGCATTTGGATAAACAAATATTTCATTTGTGAGACAGAGCATTGCAGATAACTGTCAGAAGTTTTTACAGAATTGAGTTTCTCACTAGTTTGTAAAGTTCACATTTTTGCTTGGACATGATAACAAAGAAAGAAAGGACTACAAATTTCAAAAATCAGGATATTTTATATCAAATAATTTACCTAGGGAACAATACTGTCATGCAAGTTCTTATCTAAGGTTTAATAGTCACACAATGTGAATACTTGTATTCACCAGTCTATGATATACATTCATATTATTAGGACTACAGCAAATGAATTGTTAAAATGAAATTATGTCCCAACATTTGATAATTCATAAACAAGCAAGGATTCAAAAACATTGTCTTTATCTGATGTCTTATTTAAAGTGAGTTATTCAGTCAATCCTTCTCGTTAAATTTTTCCTTTGCTTAACTCATATAATACTAATTCTTACAAGGAATTGTTGTTAAGGCAGTGTCGTTATTCACAGCACCATTTACACAGCACTTCAGTCTCTATAAAAATGGTTCTAGTTCTTTATCTATTTGTTAATGCTTTGCTACCTGATGAAATGAATTTCAGTAACATGACATATTCTGTATAACTTCCTCAAAGTGCAGACAAAAAATATACTATGTAAGCTGAATTCTTAACAGTGACTCAGAATTGCAGCTCTTCTCTGGAATTATAGCTGCCTCGTTTACAAAATGTCACAGTGTAAGACATTAANAGCAGTTAACAGAGAGTTTGTGGGTCAGGGTTAAAGGGAGAACAGCGATGGGAGACATTACTGTAGGGATCTGTTACAGACCACCTGAGCAAGAGGACTCTGTGGATGAACCACTCCACTCAAGCTCACAGGCCCTTGTTCTCATGGGGGACTTCAATCACCCAGACATTTGTTGGAGCTACAGTACGGCCCAGCACAAGCAATCCAGGAGGTTCCTCAACTGTGTGGAAGACAACTTCCTTCTGCAAGAAATAGAGGAGCCAACAAGGAGAGGTGCCCTGCTTGACCTCGTGCTCACCAACAGGGAAGGGCTCGTTGGAAATGTGATGCTCCAGGGCAGCCTTGGATGCAGTGATCATGAGATGGTAGAATTTGAGATCCTGAGGACAGTGAGATGAGCATGCAGCAAGGTCACTGCCCTGGACTTCAAGAGAGCAGACTTTGGCCTCTTCAGGAGCCTGCTTAGTAAGGTTCCATGGGATATAGCCTAGAGGGCAGGGGGGTCCAAGACTGTTGGTTGATATTCAAGGATCACCTGCTACAAGCTCAGGAGTGCTGCATGCCAACTAGAAGGAAGTGCAGCAGGAGGGCCATGAGACCTCCTTGGATGGATGAGGAGCTCCTGATAAAAATTTGTAGGAAGAAAGAGGCTTATAAAAGGTGGAAGCAAGGACAGGCAGCCTGGGATGAATACAGGGGTGTTGTCCAGGATGTTAGGGAACACATAAGGAAAGCTAAGGCCCAGTTAGAATTAAACTTAGCTAGGGATGTTAAGGATAACAAGAAGGGATTCTACAGGTACGTTGCAAATAAAAGACGGACCAGCGAATACATAGACCCCCTCCAGAAGCTATCAGGAGAATTAGCTACACAGGATTTGGAGAAAGTTGAGGCTCTGACTGCACCATTCAAGTCTTGGAAGGCAGATGCAGGGACTGTGAGAATGAAGACCTCGGGCCCACAGTAGGAGAGGATCTGGTTTGATATCATCTTAAGGACCTGAATATGCACAAGTCCATGGGATCTGATGAAATCCATACACGGGTCCTGAAGGGGCTGGCGAGTGAAGTTGCTAAGCCACTGCCCATCATATTTGAAAAATCATGGCAGTCAGGTGAAGTTCCCAATGACTGGAAAAAGGGAAATATAACGCCCATTTTCAAGAAGGGGAAAATGGATGACCTGGGGAATTACAGACCAGTCAGTCTCGCCTCTGTGTCTGGCAAAATCTTGGAGCAGATTCTCCTGGAAGGCATGCTAAGGTACATGAAAAACAACAAGGTGCTTGGTGACAGCCAGCATGGCTTCACTAAGGGGAATTATTATCCAGTTTGCAAACTGGTATTATTGAGTGGATAAGGTCTCATACAAGGCTTTTGGCAGAATTTTGAGTGAAAGCCTGACTCACAATGCTTTCTTTATCTAGAGTATCAGCAGCAGCACAACTGCAGCAGCTATTTAAAGGTAGCAATATATTCAAGAAATCTAGTCCATTTTTTTCTAAAAGTTTTTCTTTTCAATTCTTTTTGTTTAAACAAATGTGTGCATTATCTGAGATTATGTCATGAAAAAGATATGCAAAATTTTTCAGGCTACATCTCAGATTTTTCAGGAGAGGCTAAAGGTAGTGCATTATTCTGATGTGTATTATTTCTATATCAATGTGTCTGTTTCCGTTGCCAGCTTCATGTAACTAAGAACTGCAATGTATGTGATCACAATCACAAAAACTTAAGCCAGTTGATTATAAACTACTTAATTTTGCTTCATATTTGTAGAAAAGTTATTAGAAAAAAATAAAAGTAAGCTATTAGACTAATTTTGTAAAGACTTCTTTAAATCAGCCACTCTTTGAAGAAGCATTTACATAGAACCTCAGGCATATCTTCAAGTCCTCCTCGTAAGCAGCAATACTTTCAAGCCATAATCAAGCTAATGTCGTCTTCAGCAGAAGGGGGATTTTAGCGTTAACTTGAGATTCCATGCAAGGAGCAGCTCTGGATTAATCTGTTTTGTATCTCCTACATCTAAAATATTTAAGTGGTTATATGAAATAAAGAAGGTGCAGGAGACACAGTTGTACTTTTCTTAGCTTGATTGCAAGCACAGAATCCTCTCCTGCCAACACTGGGCAGACAGAGGACAGATTTCAACATGACATTAGAAAAAGGACGCAACTTCTGTGCAGACGACAGAATGACAACAACAAGTTTTCCTGCCTGAATTTTTTGCAAGGCTTTGTTTAGGAAGTGTTTTCAAAATACAGCCAGCAGCCTGAGCCCAGAGAAGTGAGAAAATCACTGCATTTTGAACCTCACTAGGGCTTAAATGCCAAGCTGCCTTCTTTCATACAGATTCATATAGAAGTGCTTCTGCTATATCAGCATCTGAGAAACTTTACTGATGGAAACATGAGCACCTCACTCATTTGCATACATTTAAAGGAGTTTCTTTTTGTTGTGAGGAGAGGAGAAGAGAGATAAATTTAGCTCAAAGAGATGTTTCTGTCTTATATTACAGAGACTTTTTGAAATTACATTAGTCCAACAGCTCTTACCAAAGTTTATTACACTCAATTCTGATTCCCTGAACTGTGTAGTGGGTATCTGAATTGAGTGAAAGTAGGAGATGGTGCTTATGGGAAACTCTTCAAAGTTTTATAACAACAGCTGCAGCACCATGAAATCTTGAGTGTAATGCAAATGAGGGAAAGTTCATTTTAGTGTTGTAACAGCTTTTGAGATTTTTTTTTTTTCCAGTAGGCACCCATTCTGCTTTTTATTAAGCTTCTGCGCAATCTGAATCTGAGAGCTGATTATTGTGAAGGAAGAAGCTGGTTAAGAATGAGCACATTAAAAAGGTTTCAATTTTTCAAGACTCTTTAAGTAGCAGAAATACTTTCAGTGTTTTAAACACAAATGAGGTACCAGAACTATGTGGTAGATGTTTCAGGTCTGAATAACATTTCAAATATGCCTTTTATCTGTCAGAGATCATCACAAAAGCCCTGCCTGAAGAAATTCTTGTATTTTGACCAGATGACAGTGTACAACANCCCAAAAAAAACAAAAAAAAACCAAAAAAACATTCAAAAAAAAAAAAAAAAAAAAAAAGAAAAAAACAAAAAACCAACCAAACAAAAAACAAACAAACAAAAAAAAAACAACAAAAAAATCAGTTATTTCCTCTAAATAGTCATCAAAAACATAAGGATGCTCACAAAAACCTGAAGTGCTGGAAAATAGACGGATCCACAGTTTCCCTGGGTATATCTAAGCTGTCTCTTCTGTGGTAAATCCCACTTCCCATCTGGCCACTGATATGCTTGTGATATAAACCATAGTTCAGTGTAGAGCAAAATCTCAGCCCATAAGAAATCACTTGCAATGGCTCAGAGCCATGAAGAAGAAACCTGTTCTTTCTTGCTGGTGGAAAAACATCCGTTTGCCAAGACCAATACTAAAACATGATTTTAACCAAGTTTCTGTATCATGCATACTTCTCAGGTATATCAAACCATCTCACACAAATTCAATCATCTAATGCATTAAGCCGTTGCAAGGAGAACTGGTCCTTACACTTTTTTACACTGAGAGATCTCGCTGATCTCTCATCTGTCCAAAGTTTAATCTTCTTTCTCCAGCTATTAGGGCAAGTTACTCACAAGAAAGCCAGAGATTAATTTCTGGCACTGAAGAAAGAAGCATAGCAAACAAAATAGGGATCTGATAACGTGAGAAAATACACGGCATTGCATAGGGACCCTTCCTGCCCTGGTCAGAGCTCCAGCTGCAAGCTGATGAAACTATGAGGTCATCAGATAAGACTTCATTGCTGACTATGCGAAAATGTGAATATATGGCAATGTGTGGTAAAAGGGTGAAACATTTTAAGTTTCCAAGGAAGCTGTGCAAGAAGGAAATCTAAACAGTCTCCCTGGATCAGTCAGTCAGGGAAAGAAATAATTTGTCAATGTGAAATGGAGAAAAGAGAGGGGCAGAAAGGAAAACATGGTAAGGTTCTTGATGCTGCAGTGAAAAAGAGGATGAGTTTGACCAAATATGTATTCTGAAGTGAACAATTAAGAATATAAAAGGAATGAATGGTAAGAAGAAGAAAGGGCCTAGTAATTCATGTAAAACTGAAGTGTGAAAAAATTGCAGAGGGGAAAAGTCAGGGAAAAAAATGTCCAGAATTAAAGGTTGTGAGAAAGGTGAGTATGGGATTATTAAACACATTGGAAGACTAAAAGTGCTTTCAGAATAGGCCCACCGTAGCTGGAGAACTAAAGCTTACAAACAAAAAATTACTTGCTTTTTTTGCTAGGGTCTTCCAGATTTTAATAATTCTAGTTTGTGGAAAGCATTTACATTTTTTGCTGATATGGATGTATCTTGTTCTGATATCCAGCCAGTAGTTCTTTTTAAGAATATTGTTAAGCATCTGAAATTTTCCATCTTTGAAGACACTGCAAGTTATTGCCATCTCTCAATCCTCTGTTTGCTTAATATGTTTGGTCAGCTTAATATATTAAGCCCTTAGAGGCTTTTGCTATAAGGCTTTTCCCAACCCACAGATCATTAATGTAACTCTTTTCTATACCCTTTGCAAGTTTTCAGCATATATCAGTTTTTCCAGTGTATGCTTCATCATGATGATATACAGAGGAAAAACGTGAACTGTTTATAAAGCTGGCCAATGCTTTAGCCAGCCTCACTATGTAATAGTACTAACAATTGTTTGTCCATTGTTATCCATAAATTTTTTCAAGAATTGTTGATTGTTTGAATTTATTCATTCACCATTTATTATAGCCTATCTCCCTTGTTCTCAGGGGTGGAATTCTTTTTGCCAATCGTTGGCAAGCTAATTACTGCAACACAATCTTGATAAGATCCAAAGTTTGCTGTAATTTAAACCACTGAAGTTATCCTATATATTTTCACATGAGACAAAGAATGAGAATCGCTTAAAAGGGGCTCACTTTACTCATCCGAATAATTTAATTTCAGATGGAATGAACTGAAATATTGAAAAAAAATTATGTCATATGAATATGTATATCTATGTGATACTACTAATAAAGTAGAATACCAACATAATGATGTTGTTAAAAGATGTGATTTTCTTATTATTCTGTAATTGAAAATCAATAAAGGTAATCATTCATATTTTGAAAATTTTTCATAGTAAGCTCTCAGGAGAATACAACAGTCATTGACACTACAAAAAGAGTAAGGCTTTCACACTCACGTAATTGGATTTTAGTATTATTCCCCCACACCTCTCAAATATCACTTGAAAATGAAGCAATCTGTTCTGATGGAAACATGGATCTGCAAGCCTGGGTATTTCAGTAACAGAAGGAGAAGTTATGGATTCTGAGGGTCACTGAAAAATACTAAAAAGAAAATCTTTGCTGTTTCTTCATCAAAAATCCAAACTGTTATATGTTGTATATAGATCCATATGTGTCGTGGTTTAAGCCCAGCCGTAAATCAGAATCACACAGTCTCAGTCTCACTCCTCCTCCCTCCCCCCAGTTCCTCTCCCCCTGGCTCCCTGAGGAAGGGGAAAGAGAATCGAAAAAATGTAACTCCCACTGGTTGAGATAACAGCTGTCCAGTAACTAAGGTGTAACAAAAAACACTGCTGTTACCACCAATAATAATTGATTGATTGATGGCTTGGCTGATGAGGAAAATAACAAGGGGAGAGAATACAAACACTCATCACTTGCCAACCCATACCCAGCCAGATCCAAGCAGTGATCTAGCCCTTCTGGGTACCTGCCCCCAGTTTATATACTGAGCATGACGTGCTATAGTGTAGAATACCTCTTTGGTTAGTCTAGGTCAGGTGTCCTGTTTCTACTTCCTCCTGGCTTCCCCTCCTCCCTGGAAGAGCATGAGACTCAGGAAGTCCTTGGTCAGATTAAACATTACTGAGCAACAACTAAAAACATCAATAATATCAGCACTGTTCCCAGGCCGAAAGTCACCAGGTACTAAGAAGGAGAAAAATGACTGCTGTAGCTGAGCCCAGGATAGGGCCACAGTGCTGGTGGATAAGGAAAGAATAATTGATGTTATCTGCCTGCACTTGTGCGAAGCATTTCACACTGTCCTGCATGACATCCTTGTCTGTAAACTGAAGAGGCATGGATTTGATGGATGAACCACTCAGTAGATAAGGAATTGGATGGATGGCTGGAAGCAAAGAGTTGGGGTCAGTCGCTCAATGTCCATGTGGAGATCAATAATGAGTGGTGTTCCTCACAGATTGGTACTGGGAGCAGTGCAGTTCAACATCTTTGACAGTGACATAGACAGTGGTGCTGATGCACTCTCAGCAAGTTTGCTGATGACACCAAGCTGTGTGGTATAGTCAGCAGGCTGGAGGGAATGGATGGGATCCAGAGAGATGTTGACAAACTTGAAAGGTGGGATGATGTGAACCTCATGGAATTCAAAATGGCCAGATGCAAGGTCCTGCACCTTGGTCGGGGCAATCATAAGCACAAATACAGGAGAATGGATTGAGAGCAGCCCTGAGGAGAAGGACTTGAGGGTGTTGGTTTACAAGAAGCTCCCCATGACCTGCAATGTGTGCTTGAGTCCAGAACCCCTCCATGGGCGGGGCTGCATGCCCAGAGAGTGAGCAGCAGGTCAAAGGAGGAGATTCTCCCCCTCTGCTGTACTCTGGGGAGAACACCCTGCAGTCCTACATCCAGCTCTATGGCAGAAACACAAGAGGGACATGGAGCTGTTGGAGTGAGTCCAGAGAAGGCCACAGAGATACTGTGAGGGCTGGAGCAGCTCTGCTCTGGATATAGGCTGAGAGAGCTGGGCTTGTTCAGCCTCGAGACGAGAAGGCTCCAGAAGACCTTAGAGCATAAAGGGGTGACAAGAAATCTGGAGAGGGACTTTTGACAAGGGCCTGTAGGAACAGGACAAGGGGAATGGCTTTAACCTGACAGAGGGGTGTCTTGGTTTAAACCCAGCCAGTAACTCAGAACCAAACAACTGCTCACTCACTCCCACCTCTTCTTCCTCACCAGACTCCCAGAGGGATGAGGATGAGAATAGAAAGAATGTAAATTTCACGGGTTGAGATAGGAGCAGTCCAGTAACTCAGATATAATACAAAACCACTATTGCTACCACTAATAATAACAGTGATAAGGGAAATAACAAGGGAAGAGAATATAACCACTTACCACTTGATGAACAATGCCCATCCTAACCCAAGCAGTGATCTGTCCCCTCTGGGTAACTGGCCTCAGTTTAGATACTGGGCATGACATGCTGTGGTATGGAATACCTCTTTGGCTAGTCTAGGTCAGGCGTCTTGTCCCTGCTTCTTTGAAGCTTCCCCTTCTCCATGGCAAAGCATGAGACTCAGAAATTTCTTGGTTGGAGTAAACATTAGTTAGCAACAGCTAAAAACATTGGTGTTATCAACCCTGTTACCAGGCTGAAAGTAACAGGATCACAGAATCACTAGGTTGGAAGGGACCTCTAAGATCATCAAGTCCAACCCATGCCCTACACCTCCACTAAACCATGTCATCAAGTTCTATATCCAGTCTCTTTTTAAACACATCCAGGGATGGTGACTCCACCACCTCTCTGGGCAGACTGTTCCAATATTTTATTATTCTTTCTATGAAAAACTTCTTCCTAATATCCAACCTGTACCTTCCTAGGCGCAGTTTGAGACTGTGTCCTCTCGTTCTGTCCATTACTGCCTGGTAAAAGAAACCAACCCCCACCTGTCTACAGCCTCCTTTCAAGAAGTTGTGGAGAGTGATAAGGTCACCCCTGAGTCTCCTTTTCTCCAGGCTAAACAACTCCAGTTCTCTCAATTGCTCTTCATAGGGCTTGTGCTCCAAGCCCCTGCCTTGTTGCNGGGCTTGTGCTCCAAGCCCCTCACCAGCCTCGTTGCCCTCCTTTGGATGCGCTCAATCATTTCCACATCCTTCTTAAACTGAGGGGCCCAGAACTGGACACAGTACTCAAGGTGCAGCCTCACCAGCGCTGAGTATAGGGGAAGAAGAGCCTCCTTGTTTCTGCTGGGGAGAATGTCATTGGCCTACTTGGCCACCAGGGCACACTGCCAGCTCATGTTCAGCTGGCCGTCAACCAATACCCCTAAGTCCCTTTCTGCCTGTACACTGTCCAGCCACACTGTCCCCAGCTTGTAAAAATGCAGAGGGTTTTTGTGGCCAAAATGCAGGACTCAGCACTTAGACTTATTACATTTCATCTTATGGGATTCTGCCTATCTCTCCAACCTATCCAGGTCTCTCTGCAGAGCCCTCCTTCCTTCCAAATGATCGACACAAGCTCCCAGTTTAGTGTCATTTGCAAACTTACTGATGAAGGACTCAATAGCCTCATCCATGTCAGCAATAAAAATATTGAACGAAACCGGTCCCATCTGCATCCCCTTCCCCCTTCAAATCTAGTTTAAAGACCTTTCAGNTAGTGTCATTTGCAAACTTACTGATGAAGGACTCAATAGCCTCATCCATGTCAGCAATAAAAATATTGAACAAAACCGGTCCCATCTGCATCCCCTTCCCCCTTCAAATCTAGTTTAAAGACCTTTCAATGAGTTCTGCCAGTTCATGAGCAAAAATTCTTCTGCCCTTAACCAAGAGATGCAACCCATCCACATCCAGCAGGCCAGGTGCAGTAAAGGTTGTCCCATGGTCAAAGAGCCCAATGTTTTGCCGATGACACCAGCTCTTGAGCCACTTGTTGATGATGTGGGCTCTCCTGAGTCAAAACACAGTGCTGCACCAGCTACTTAGAAGGAGAAAAATGACTGCTACTGCTGAATCCAGGACAAGGGGTGATTGAGATGAGCTTTCAGGCAGAAGCTCTTCAACATGAGGGTGATGAGACATTGGCTCAGGTTGCCCAGAGAAGCTGTGGCTGCTCCATCCCTGACAGTGTTCAAGGTCAGGTTGGACAGGTTTTGTAGAAACCTGGTCTGCTGGAAGGTGTCCTTGTCCATGACAGGTGGTTGGAACTGGATGAGCTTTGAGGTCCATTCAAACACAGAGCAGTCTTTGATTCTATGATTCTATTACTTTTGTTAAGCATATTACTTACATATTGTTCTGCATTTTTGTAATAATAATCAAAATAGATATATTCTCATGCTGCTCTAATTATTTCTGAATATTCATTCATGAAGCCTTAAAAAGCTTTCCTTTTCTAGTACTCTGCAATTTTACAAACAAACTTGTTTATATAAATATTTTGTAATTCTTATTTTTAGGCATTACAAATTATGATGTTCTTTTTTATTTTTTTTTAGTAAAATATTTACCTTTTCACATAATCAGCATTTGTGCTGGATAAAACAAACACCATATTTGTTGGTCTTTAATAAAGCATACTACATTTTAATGATCAGGAAAGAAATGTTCACCATTTATTCCAAAAAACTACATATTAATTCCTGAAAAAAAGTTTTAGAAGCTTTATTACATTCTAATAGACACTCTCACAAATCAATAATGTCTGCCTTTCTGTTTGTTTGATTGATCTAATGATTAACATAGTTTGATTTTAAAGGTCAAAGAATAAGAATACTGCTGATTTTGGCTTTTTTCTTATTGCATTCAAACCTAGCAATCTGTTTCCATGAAGCAGGCAAATTAAAGATATAATTAGGTTAGTTTAAATCTTAGAACTGGACAGAACATGGTCTGAGAATTAAGAGAAGTTTCCCTGAAATAAGAAATTTTAGAAATATCTGACCTCTGTATGGGAAGGCAGAACAGCAAAATGGAAAGAAATATAACTGAAAAACATCCTCTGATTGGTATGTTTAATAAAATGTAGCTTCCATACAGGAATCATCAGTTATACAGTGTGACAAAAATCTTATGTTTTGCAAGCCTAATAGAACTTCTCAAAAAGACATTTTTTTGTCTTCCTCATACACTTTTTTCCAGAAAACAGAGGAGTTTTTTATGGTCAGGCAAACAGTTAATCATTGTTTAACTAAGGCAGTTACACAAATCCTATTTTGCTTTGAGTTCCATGATACAAAATGATGTTTGAATCCTTTGGTGAAGAGGAAAAAGATGGGTTTATGCACCAATTAAATCTTACAGGAGAACTAAGAGAACTTTAAAATCGTGATGGCTTCTTCCTCTGGTGAGATGCACCACCCATAAACATGTTTTCCTGTGATCCTTAAGACAATGAAAGCTGAGTTCATTTCTACTAAGGAAAGGAATTAGATTACTTTCTATCCAACTGTGATTGTTTTGTAATTATTATTTGGTATTTATTTATTGATCTTCTTTCATCAGAATAAGAACTCCATTAAGTATCCTCTATTCCCCTGTAGGGAAAGCAGGGGCAGGGGAGTAGCTTTGGTTTTAAATGCACCCAAAATCTTGGAAATATCAGTTGTCTGGATGTTTTCAGCTTTTGCCCTACTGAAATCTCTCTCATGATAAGGGCTGTGTCATCATAAACAAGTAACTCATAGTTCATTTCAACTTTTGAGAAGTTGCTGCTGCTGTTTTAATTCTTTGACATCTCCTAACATAAAAAAAAAAAAGAAGCATGAAAAGAACACCTGTTCTGCACAGTTTGTGATGATAGAGTTTTTCCCCTTCCTTTGTGTATAATCTGGAATCTAAACAGTCTTCATGGCAGTGTAGACTTTTGAAAGCTCTACTTGCATTTACTGGTGTCAGGAGACATTTGCTCATGTGCAAGAAGATGGTTAGGTGGAGCAAGTTGAGGAGCATAGTCAAAAGAGTCAGAAATTATTTCTTTCTTATTCTTTTCAAAAATGGAAGGAGCTTGTGCTGCAGATACTACCCTGGAGAGACAACATTATTGTAGGCATATTGTGTCAAACCAGGCAAAGGATACAAGCACCTAGCCCATATTGGCTTTTCTTTTTCACTTGTTAAACCACTTTGCTAAATTGATAGCAGATACCTACAGCTAGGTGAGTAAATTCATCCAGAATAGAAACTTCTTGGAGAGCAGAATGTTGCACTGTGAGCAATCTCATTCTTCTTCCATTAGAATATAGTTATATTATTGCACACCCTTAATGTGTTATGCAAAGTTTGATGATAACATCCTACACTGGCTTTTGGTGTGTTAAGACGCAGTACAATGAGTCACAAAAGAGAATAACCATCCGTTCAAGACTCAAAATGTACCTGACCTGTGAAGTAAATATAGATATTTCCCAAATTCAAAGTATCTATGTTTACTGTCACCTACAGTATCCAGGGTCAAATATTACAGTCAACTTTCATCTATCCATGGTCAATTTACCTAAGTAATGGAAAATGGTGTGAGTGCAGAGGCAGTTCTCTAGCCAAAGAACAGAAGCTTGAAAGCAATACTATGCTTGCTACCTCCAAGACAGCAATAACTCCAGTAGTTCAGCTGTTTTTTTACTGGGAGATACTGGCACTAACACATGCTCACTCCATGCAAAGCTAGCACAGATGGCTCTGAACTGCATTTCCCATGAGTGGAAGCACCCTATTGTCTACATAGAGATTGGATTTATATATATATATATATATATATATAAAAATTTATATATAAATATATGTATACATATATACGGATCATCTGAGTTAATTTCAATTTGCTAGCAGTCTTGGGGGAAGCACTAGTGTTTTCCATTATGCTTACGAAGAGCTTGTTATTATGCCTTAAACAGTGACTTTCATTTCTTGATGTATTCCATGCACCTCCAATTCCTTGATTTTCTGGAAACTGGAGTTGATGACTGTTGTAGTTTGAACCCAGCCAGGCAGCACGTTCACCCACTCAACCCCTCCTTCCTGCCGCCCCCCCC
>NDXB01006386.1:96088-120187 GCA_002631895.1 Agapornis roseicollis | reverse complement strand
CATAGCAGCCTTCCAGTATCTGAAGGGGGCCTATAGGGATGCTGTGGAGGGGCTCTTCATTAGCACTGTAGTGACAGGACAAGGGGTAATGGGTTCAAATTTGAATAGGAGAGGTTTAAATTGGATATAAGGAAGAAATCTTTTCCTGTTAGGGTGGTGAGATGCTGGAATGGGTTGGCCAGGGAGGTTGTGAGTGCTCCATGCCTGGCAGTGTTCACANTTGGATATAAGGAAGAAATCTTTTCCTGTTAGGGTGGTGAGATGCTGGAATGGGTTGGCCAGGGAGGTTGTGAGTGCTCCATGCCTGGCAGTGTTCACAGCCAGGTTGGATGAAGTCTTGGGTGACATGGTTTAGTGTGAGGTGTCCCTGCTTATGGCAGGGGGGTTGGAACTTGATGATCTTAAGGTCCTTTCCAACCCTAACTATTCCATGATTCTATGATAATCAAATCCTGGGGTCAAAACCTGGCTGCACATGAGTCAGCTTTTCTGGAATGCCTCTGGAATTTCACACATTCCTCTTAAAGACTGAGCAAGCTTTGAAACCATGGTGGCCTTAAAGGTTTCCTCAGGATGGAAGGCCCTCTCCAGAACTTCATTAACGTGTGTGAGAGATAAGTCTGCAGTAGCTACTTGTCTTTTGTAGCATGATCTTTGTAAAGAATGAGATCTAACAAAAACAATAGTGAAAGCTCTCCCAGAGAACAGAAAGTGTAGAAAAAACTCATTTTGATGCTTTTTCCTACTTGAAAATCACTGCTTTATACACGCGTCTATATGCTTAAACCCTCCCTTGTTCTAGTGTTCATTTTTTTTTATCCACATCATAGAATCATCAAATCATTTCCCTGGGGTTGAAAGATGACTCTCATTTCCTTATGCAGGGTCCCTAATCCATGCAAAACACTGCATGAGGCCAAAGACTTCTACCACGCCAGCACAGGACCTCACTTGAGCAATGCCTCAGGTCTCTTCTCTGTGGGCCAAGGAGCTCATTCTTAGCTACCAGGAAAGCTTTACATGCAGTTTCTCTCTTTACAGACTCCCATCTGGCCTCCATGCCTAAATAAATGTTTGTGAAGCTTCCTCCGACCTGATCAGCCATGCTGGTGTACAGTCCCTTCCCTCTATTCACATATGCAAAAATCACTTTCTTTCCATAAATGTACAAAACAACTTTGCCCTAGCATTGGAGAGGTCACATAGCCAGGGCAGTTATGGACACCAAGGCAGAAGACCTTTCAGGCTGATGATCTGGAAGACATCTTTCTTGCTAGTTTATCTGGCCCTGTGCTCAACATGAGATGTAGTATTTCATGTTCATTTGTGCTGGGACCAGGGATGTCATCCCATGGCTCCAAATGATGGTAAACCCACCTTGTCCCTTGGGGTGCAGCTCTCCCAGTACTGCATTACTCTTCTGTGCAGAAACATGCAGTGTATTTCCTCTGTGGGATTTGCTGATTTCCAAATTCCATCCTGTAGAGTTTCTCATGCCTTTGGCTGCTGGATCAAAGACCTATTTTATATCAAGAGGTTTTCACTATGTAAGTCCCCTAATCACTTATCAATGTGCTAGCCCATATGCCATCTCACAAATTGTTCTCCTTTCCTCTCTCACTGGTAAGTGTGTTTGACATTCTATAAATCTTTCTGGCAGCTCTTCTTTGAGCTTTCTCCATATTCAATTTTTAAAGTGCCAGCTCCATAACTGGACACAGGACTTCATTCTCAAGTGTTTGCCAGAAGCTGGTTTCACAAACTTGCTTGTAAATGCATCTACCTTATCTTTATTTCTGCGGGTTCTGGGTGACAAAAGAGAAAAGGAGGAGGAAAGTGGTAATGTATGATGTTGTTTCTTTTAACTATGTGATCCTAATGTGAAGAAGTCTTTTATGGTATTCTGGGGACAACCCAGTGACTCTTGTAACACTGAGCTGCAGTTACCATCTTATCTCCATGAGATTTAACAGCAAATATCCAGAAAGAGGCTGGCTTCAGATATCCAGAAAGAAGCATCAGCCCCACCTATTTCTCCCACCCTGGCAAAAAGAAAGGTTGACCAGGGCTTGGTTGAAAGGCCATTCTCCCAGTTCCTCTGTAATGATTTTCATCATCACACACCTTTTTTAGCCCACATGACCTGGGGAAAGGCTCAATTGATGTCTGTGACTTTGATGCACCATACCCTTGTCAGAGATGCATTTGCCAAGTCTCTGCATGGGCTTGTGCCCACCTCTGCTCTGGAGATTGCTATGGGGAGCCATGATAGTTTAGCCCTGCTTCTCCTCTAGTCTAGGGGAAGAGTTGCTTCACCCACCAGAGTCTTTTAAGAGAGGACATTAAAAAAATCCCAGCAAGGTAATAGGGTCAGGCTAGGCTGAGGACAGCAGTCAAGTCTCACACATGGCAGGGAGGAGACTATTTCCCTTAGAATGAGTTTTGGGTTTTTTTTAACTTAAAAAGAAAAGAGAATAGTAAATGTTTCTAGTAGCCTCCATTTCTCTCTCTCTCTCTCATATGTATACCTTTCTACATGTATATCTATGTATTTGAAAAACACAACCCACAACTTTTGGCTTAAATTTGATCTGACAATATCCCTTTAACATGAAACTTAAAAGCTGTAACTGATACCCCAGTTGGACATTATCACAGATTATTTCCTGCCTGTGTTTTGACTGTCCTGGTCGAATGGCTTCCAAAGCTAACACAGAGTCAATGAAGAGAAACAACCCTCAGCTACTATTATTCCTCTTACTCATTCTACCAAAATACTAAAAAGAATGAAACCACAGCCTGCCTTGAACAGTAAAGATCTTTTAAAAGCCCTTCCTAAGCTGGGCCTTGACGTATCTTGCATATTTTAGGGAAAAAAATAAAGCTGGTAGGTTGGGGGGGGGAATTACTAGTGATGTTCCTTGGTTGGGCTTGTATCCATGCTGTTCATAAAGCACCACCTTGGGCACATATGTGAGCACTGGGACCTCCCTGTCCCACCCAGGGCTGACCACCCAGCTGCCGTGTGCCCGCACCACCACCAGCGTCACATGTGGGCAGCCATCTGTGCAGCCCCATGGTCTATGCTGGCGACAGCAAACCTGGTCTTTAGGGGGCTGAGCAGGGATCTGCCAAGGAGAGTTACAGACTTCCCCTCCTGGCTATCGATGTGGGTAAACATGGTGGATAATGCTTGAGGTACAAACCCCAGCAAATATTGGACAGCTTTGGTGCCAAAACTGAGCAAGGTGATATTTTTAATCTGATGTCTTTTTTACCAGGAGAAAAAAGAAAACAAAAATCCCCTCCTGATTTAGTAGTATCAAAATGTTTTATGAATTCATGCCTTTTCCCCTGAGCAGTTCATTTAGGCAGGGGAAAAGCACCCAATAATAATACCAAAGCCCCTTCCCGTCCAATCGTTTCATTCTAGTAGTTTGGAAAAGAAATGTTTTCCATTATTTGCCTTGGAAATAGGTCTTAATTTAAAAATAAATTAGTTAATTTACCTTTCTGTATTTTTGCATATGTTTAAAGATGGCTGACACTGAATTTAAAATGTTGGTATAAAAATGCTTACTTATTTTCATTCTTAATTCATAAAAATATTCTTAGCAAATTAAGTTAAACAAAAAAGAAACTCTCTCCCCCTATTTATTTTGTCCTGTTTTATCAACCTAAAGAGAAAGCCAAGAAAGCAAAAGGGTAAAACCTAATACAATCTAAATCTCCTCACCTATTGTGAAGCCTGTCTATGAGGCTTCCAGTGGGGCTGCTGGCTACTGTGGCTTTTCCCCAGCTCCTTTTGCCATGTTTTCTCTCTCAATCTGGGACTGGTCCCCTCCTGTCTCCTGGGCATAGGTGTCTCAGCTGAACAGTTTGAGAGCCACACTCAGCTGTTGCTGATCCTAGTTTGGCTCAAAAGACAAAGCACAAGAAATGAGAGTGTCTAGGAATCAGAGAGACTTTGGAACATGGATACAAAATTGATCAATTTTGTTAGTTTTACCCAGCAAATTCACAGACTAATTCCTATTTTCAAGAGGTGAGATATTAAGCTTTTTCCTCTCTTCAACTCTAAACTTAGGTCTCTAAGCTACTCATGGACTGTTCTGAGTATCTTGTTTAGACATGATATGGAGGCCCAGATTTTGCTCTGTGAAAAGCCTTTCTCCATACTGGGAGAGCAAAATGATGCAAACTGACTGGATTTTTTTAGCTCAGCATGTTTAGATGGAAGGGGTAGGGGCTTCTCCACTCTGATACCACTCAGAAGCTTGGCTATGGTTTCAACATCTATCTTAAACTAGAGCAGCTTTTAGTGCAAGGGATCTCAGGGTGCCCTCAATTAAACATTAAGTAGTCTTTTGTACAGTTTTGTACATGTCCTACCAAGCCAATCCCAGGAGATCCAGGTGAGAACCTCCTTGCCATAGTTTCATACAGTATTTTTGGCTGCTGCATGCTATGTTTCTTTGGGTTCATCTCCCTTTCTTTCAGGAGAGGTTCTTCTCTGGAACTGGGTCATAGCCAATTGTATTCTGAGGGCATAAACCCAATAAGCCACATTCACATCTGGTGAAATTCCAATGTAGTGGTGTTACAGCTGGTAGAATTGGTCCACAAGAACTTGAAAGTGGGAAAAGCTCTCAGATATCATTGAGCTCATAATCCTTAATGGGAATGATCAGTGGTGACCAAGCAGGAGAAGCCTCAGGGCAGCAGAATGAAAGGAGAAAATGCTTTCATTTCTCATGATCTTAACTCAGGGAGATAGAGCAGTTGGGGAAAATTAAAGAAAATAAACAGGCATCACACGAGGTACAGTGAGAAGAGGGTTGAAAGAAGGTAAGATGGATAATTAAGCAATAAGGTACGACAGGCTCTGTTTATTTCTGGATGATTATTGCATACTTGCTATGATGTTCTTTAGGAGTGAACTTTTGCTACACAAGAACTAGAATCACCCCCCAGGGACAGGCTGGCAGGAGGATCTAATTGCTGTTATTACAAAATTAATTTTGAAATACTACTAATAAAAATAATAGGAAGAAAAGGGGACAACCTCCCTTTGTGCCATGTTGTTTGTTAGAACCTGTTATGGGAAAAGAGATGACATCACCCACAGTTGGTCATTGGAGGCAGCGCAGTGACATCACTGCCAGCCAATCCCAGGCTACATCCTGGTGGCGCTGCGGTTTCTGCATGGCTTTTCTCCTTTCTCTCTTTCTTGTTCTTTGGTCTAGGTTGCCTGCTTCCAGGTTGATGTGCCCAACTAAATTCTTGTGTCAAGAACTTCTATCTTTTATCCCTTTCTGTAAGATCCTAGTTTTCCCCTTGCCTTGTTCTATCTCCCTCTTTAGGTAAAAAACCCCCAAACCAACCAACCAAACAAAGCCCCCCAAAAAGACACCAAAACAAAAAAAGAAACAGACCAAAAAAGCCCAAGCCAACACCCCCCCCCCCAAACCCAACCTGTTTGAAATATGGAAAGTTATGCATAACGTGCCTGTGGTTCAGAAGCATGGTATTTCCTTGTGATTTCATCTACAAAGACAGTTTTTTCCTTCTAATCTGCTATCCCCCAGCTCCACCTACTTCAGTGAACCTGTAGATAGTTGGGTTTCCATACTTTCTCTGCATTGAATGGGAAGGAAAATGATATACCAGAAGAGAAGGGTTTCTTTTTGGCTGTGTAGCAGTGGATAACAACAAAGCAGTTATTCAGGTATGTGCTCTTAGCATACCTGGAGTTTCATCAGCACCCAGTGATATATTTTTATGCACAGAAATTCTTTTAAAATTAGTTTGGTTGTGAAATATTCCATATGAAATATTGCATGTGTTTTGGTTACCAAATCTGCTATTCCTATGTTTCTGAACCAAATGCCTTCAGGAATCCTTATTCTAGAGAAATTCACCAGTGACAGTTTTTATTTTAGATTCCATTTTGCAAAGGAAAAGAGATTCTGAGATTTTGCTGGGCATGGAATTTCTCTTCTTTGTAGTTCTGGTTGGTTTTAGTTTATTCCCAAGTAATCTGTTATCCTACCAGAGACTTGTCAGATAATGATTCAAGAACTTCTAGTTGCCTTAGATACATGTGTCTGAGCAGCTCTAGATTTAGAGTTTTTACAGATGTTGGGTTTTAAGGCACAAACATGTCAAGAAAAGTAAATAGTTTCCCTCAAACTGGTCTGCAGACTCCCCTGTCATTCATCCCAGCTGAGACTCAGTCCTGAGACTCCAATATCTACTGAGAAGCTCTATATCACACCTGCTGAGTGGTGATACTAGGACTCTGCTTTTGATAGCTGCTGTACAAAACAGGAGACAAGCTAAGGCTAGATGAATCAGAGGTCAGCAGGAAAAGAAGATGCACACAGAAGTGAAATGGCATACGCATGTTCACACCAGAAATAGTAGCAAGATCAGGATTGGATTTCAGGACTTCTGAAACTCAACCCAGAACTGTGCTATTAGGGGATATTTTGATTTGTTGTCATGGGATGTGGGTGAGGACAAATCTAGTTCACCCCTCTCCCCAAAATCCATCGTGTGTGTGAGTTATATTTATCAAATGGAAAAATTGGTCAATAGAACTGTGCTCTCAAAAATCAGTCTTTGTTCAATCAAAAAAATAACCAAAAAACCAAAAAACCAAACCAAACTCAAAAAAGTAATTTCAGCTCTATATCTCCATGGTACTCGCAACATTAGGAGATGAGATGTTTTTCACATGCCACTGCTTGTTGCCATGATCTTATCAAAGGGCTGAACCTGTGACCTTTAATATCAAAGCCGAGACTCCATCATTAGAATTAAGGAATGACCTGCAATGATTGTTATCCTTAGGTGACTCAATCAGTGTAATGGGAACATGATGTTATATAAGTGTTTTCCATACATACATACATACATACATACATATATACACACACGCACATATACATATACTGCTGTAGAAAGAGGCAAAAAGGCATCTCAGGAGAGAAAGAGTTAAATGAAACACCAGTAAGTGAATGCAAAGTTGCTTATGTAGGCATTTTCTTGTAAAGATCTGGTCTCTGTCTGTGTGTTAACTACATGCAGAGACTCGTTGTATCCAGGTTGACAGCTCTGGTGTTATACTTTTGTGGGGAAAAGTTAAACAGCATCATTGCACCACTTGGAAAGACTTAATATATGGAGTTGTACCTTTTTAGCCTCCCACATTTTCTAAGCTAAACTGAAGAGGGAAATTCCACAGGGCTAATAAACAAATATCTATTTAATGGAGAGTGTTAAAACATCATGTCAAAAGTCTGGGAGTGGGGATTGATCCTTCTAATTTGAAAGGAAGAAAGAACAATATTCAGCATATCTCAAACAATGTGATTCTCTTCTGTGGATGTGTAGAAGTTCCCTTGATCTTGTACACAAAGCCCATTGACAGGAATCCCAAAGGAAATAAAAACCAAGAAAGAGATGGGGTTGGATCAAGGGCGGGAGGGAGACGAAAAATTTTCTATATATTGGTTTGGATAGTCAGAGAAATGAGTGCAGACAGGTGATATTTGTCATCTTCTGAACACAGCTTCACAGATATTGAATGCAAAGTTTTTTCCTACTTGGGACAGAACCACCCGTCTGTTGAAACATCAACTTTCCACTTTTCAGGATCAGTTCCTTGCTCTATCTGAGACTTGCTGTGCTGAGTGACCCTGTGCATCTGCCAAGGCTAGTGCTACAAGGTGGAGATCTGGCCTTCAACATGCTTAACTCATGACCAGAGTCTTACTCTCTTTGTCACTGGCCTCCTCTCTGCCATGTCTAACCTCAGTTGGATGCTTTAAAAAGCTCTGGCACTTGGGCAGAGGCATATTCTCAGAGCAGGCTTGAAGGTTTGCAACATGGTAGGGCAGATGAGTCAGGTTTTGAAAGGTTTCAGACCTGCCGGAACCTCAGGTGTGCCAGTTCACCACGTGCCTCACCTTACCAAGAATGTTCTGCTCAGCGATATGCAGGAGGAAGCTTAAAGGGAGCTGCATGGGAAGATAATGAAATGGATAAATGGGGAGGATTTTCCAAACAGAAGAGCAGAATGGTAAATACTGTGATTTTGTACTTTTATTTTCAAATACTGCTTTTATTTCCGTTGTAAAATGATGGTCTCAGAGCAAACTAATAAAGCCCAAGTATCCAACTCAAGTACCGTGTATAAACCCTTCTCTTCCTTTTTTTTTTTTTCTTTTTATAGCATCCTTGCCTTCAGGCAGCTGGACAAAGAGTGAGAACATACACCCAGAGACCAAGGTCTTCAGTGTGCCCATCAGAGCATCTCTTACCTATTTGGTAAGGTGACAAACAGGTTTTCTCCATCAGATCACCTGGAAGATGTGTCTGTACTTGTGAGGAAGGTGGGGCAGAGAGAAAACAGAATTGACCCCCAAACTCAATTCTGTTGAAAAGGTGCTGGAAATGAAGTGCTGTGATTCAGTTGTACTTGAGCTCTGCACAGAAGCAATGTTGCCAGAATGCCTGGTACTATTCCTGGTGGATTGGGCATGACGGTACCAGCAGGATCTGCCTGGGAGGCAAGGTAAGAGATTAGGCAAACATTACAGGAGAGGACTGTGGGCTCATCCTGTCACATAAACATGGCAAAACAGACCTAAAATCAGAGACATCTCATCAGGCTTATTAGCACCTTACTTTCTCTCTCCAGAAGTTCCCTGGGAGAAAAATACCCCAACCATCTGCAAATCAACATAGTAGCCCATGGCTTATTTCAGTTCCTATGAAACAAATTGTTCTTGAAAGCAGCTTTTGCTTTCCACCCCCTCTCACTTTTTTGGCTTCTCCTGCTGTCACTTGCACCTTGACTAAGATGTTCCCACTACCCCCTTGTTTCTATGCTTTAATAAAATTGTTTAATCTGATTTTTTTCTTTCCTCACTTCTTGGGGCTGGAAATATTCTCATTACACTTATACTGGAGAGAAAAATAATAAGTTCCAAGGGTGGTGGAATTCTAATCCTCTAATTCAACAAAAAGACAACCAACAGCAGGAAGAATCCAGCCCTCCATGACGCCCTTCTCCCTCTCAGTGTTTTTCATGATTTTCAAGTCAACCATGTATTTTGGAGCTTCCATGTAGCAAATTTTCATTTTACTCATTCAAGTAAATTTTCTTCGCAACCTTTCTGCGTAGCCTGAAGCCTACAGCTATTTTTGAATCTTTTGAATCTTTTTGAGGGTGAGGCAGAGTCAAGTTACCTTGTCATCAAATTTTCATTTTGGCAAGAAGGGTGGTAGGGGTGAGGAAACAGAGGACTTTATAGCAATAATCACTAACCAAAACACTTCAGAGTGCCTGAACTTGTTACTGTGTCTGTTCAGTTCTTCGACAATATGTCAAGCAGAAAGAAAACAGCTTAATTTTTCACAAGCCTGCTTGCTTTCTGAAGTTAACAACAACACGGCAACTTGTTTGAACTAGTGAATGGAAGGAACATGCTATTAATACCAGAGTCACAGCCCACCATTCCCCACAACCCACCAGATGTCTGAATTTAAACTGTCACCTCACGTATCACATCAGTTTCTGTGGGCAAAATCTTGGTCTGTTTTCCAAATGCCCTAGAGGCACTGAGCTGTTCTTGCAAGGTCTTTGATATGGTCTGTTAGTAATACGGTTGTAAAAAGCCATGTGCATTTATGGTGAATTGTTATTAATATAGCTCCTGTTCCCATCATTGTTTTGTTATTATTTATGTATTAGTTCCTATTGGGCAACTAGATCACTCTGAGGACTGGTAGATCATGCAAGTCCTTTCACCTTTTTATCAGCCCAGTTTGGTATCCTGCCTGCTCCCTTGCTGATAGATTGTATGGCATAGCTACATGTTCACATCAAACACTAAAGTTTCTCAGAAAAGAGAGACATTCTGGGAAAACTCTGAAGGAAACCAAAATAAATCCATTCCGCCTGGAATTTGGTTGTGGCAAGTTTTGAATGTCTTGCCTTCCATATCCTCCAAAAAAAGACTCAAAACCCCCAGATGTTTAGGCCAAAACTTTTTTGGTCTTCATCAAAAAGTCAAAATTCCTGTGGAAAGAAGACACTTTTCAAGAAAATGTACATTTAGTGGAAACTCCCATTTCCCAGCAAAGCCAGTTTTGGCTACAGCTGTGCCAAAGCTGAGAGAGACTGAAGGGCAATATTACCTCCTCCTGCCAGGGGATTTTCCTGGGGCATTTGACTGGATCAATAGGTGTGTCATGCTGGGGAGAAGAAAGTCAAAAGCTTTGCTCATCTGAGCCTTCAGGTAGTAAAAAAAGCATAGCCTGTGTATAGGGAAAGGAGCAGAGAAGGAATTGGAGACTCAATAGAGCTTATGGGCAGAAGAGGAATTGAAGGGAGACAAGAGGCCAAAGGGATGAAAAAGGATGTCCTGGTTTCAGCTGGAATAGAGTTAATTTTCTTCCTAGTATCTGGTGCACTGCTGTGTTTGGCTATAACCAGATAATAATGCTGATAATACACCAATGTTTTAGTTGTTGCTGTGCAGTGCTTTACCCTGATCTAGTCTCTCATGTTCCGCCAGTGAGGAGGGGCACAAGAAGCTGAGAGGGAGCAGAAATAGGACATGTGACCCAAACTGGCCAAAGGGGTATTCCATACCACAGTACATCATACCCTCTATATAAACTGGTGGGAGTTACCTGGAGTGCACTGATTGCTGCTGTGTGTTGATCAGTGGGTGGTGAGCAATTCTATTGTGCATTGCTGCAATTTGAACCCAGGATCTCTTGTTTACCACAACAAAAGGTTTGTGTGGAGGGAAGCAGACCTGCACACTGCCCTGATTTGTGCAAGTTCATCCCAACATTTTGGGTCAGGGTAACCTAAACAGGTCTTTTGTTCCCATGGTGTACAGCTACCCTAGAACTCATTCTGTGGTGAAGACACCCACTGCTGTCACAGGGGCCTTTTCTCCATGGCAGCCAATAACCTGAGGAAAGAAAAAGCCATTGTCTGTGGATCCAGAAAACTCTGGTGTGCACATACCTGTACATGAGGGTCAGTACCACTGCAGGAGATGCTGTGCATTTCTTCATTCTTGATGAGTCCTTTTTCCTTTTTTTCTTTTTTTTTTTTTTTCCCTGAGATCTAAAATTAAGAAATCATGCAGATGGAAAACATCTGCCTATTCTTTGTGAGTGGAAAAAACATAACACATGGCAGGGATGATAAATAATAATAAATAATGATGATGATGAAAGCATTTTGAGAGGCGCAATGGTTTGATTTGTCTGAAGCAAGCATCACACACTCTCTGTCTGGGCTAAGAAGGATAAATAGACTGCTGTGGTTTGAAATTCTGCAAATAGCAACACAGTTTTAAGGCATTTAAAAAGAGCAGATGCTGATCATGGCTTGGCTTTTCATGGGTTCACTCATTAGTGCCCTGTCAGAGGCCTTTCGGGTGTGCAAAAGCAGCCTGACCTCTCCTGAGAGCAGGTCTACTTATGTATGAATCACAAATCGCTGTCTCTCTTAAAACTAACACAGCTAGACCAAAGAATGACATAGCCTCCAAGTGACGTAATATTCTTCTTTTCTACCTTGTTACCTAATACAGGGCTATGAAATCAAATCCATGGGACAAGTAATTTATTTATTTCCCTAGGCCATCACAAAAAAAAGGATAGCTTTTCACCCAGAAGACATAATTCTTGGTGTCTCTCAAACATCCATGCAAAAATCAGCTCCAATTGTATCCCCGTGGATGTTACCTAGACCTTTGTCAGGGTCCACCTGAGAACTTCCAGGGTTTAAGTTGTGTCAGGTCATCTCAGACTGTAGGTAAAGACATTGTAAAATCCGATGAGTGTTATTTGATGGAAAGGGACGAAGGGGATTACCTAATGAGTTGTTGAGTCTCAGCTGAGTTTCCAGAGTGCAGGTGTTCTACTTAATGTCTGCCAGCAGGTTGGTGCTCTCCCTGCCTTTGTAAGTAACTAGGCCCAAATGACTACTGATTCTGAAAGCATTTGAAACTGTGAGATGTCTGCAGACAGAATAGACAGGATGATGGGGAATGAATACTGTGCACCATCAGAGGTCCATATCTATGTGAGGAAAAAGCATCCAGACAATGGAGAAGGTGATTCATGTACACACGTGCGTGCAGGTCTGAACACTGATAAAGGGAATGTGTCAGGACAGGGTGTATTTATGTCTGAACAGTATGATACCAAATATTTCAAAGGACAGTGACTGCCTCACCTACCTTTAGCTGTTTACAGGAGGTACTTCTATACACCTGAGATCTCAGCTTCCAGAACAACCATCCTGTAAGATCTCAGGCAGGATGATTCACAAATGGAAATATCATTGAAAAAAGCCTAACACTAACACTCGCGACAAGCCATGCTCTGTGTGTGTGTCTCTGTGCACTTTGCCAGCATGTTTGTCTGAGCACTCTGAGTGCAAACACAGTGCAGCATTTACTTTTTTGTGTGTGTCTGATGGAATGATTGAAGCTTAAGACCCAAGAAATAAAAAAAAAGGGGGCAAAGGAATTGGAGCTGAGCAACAGGAGAATGATGATGCCATGAGATTGCAGCAGCAAAAGCAAAACGGTCTGCTAAAAATACACCAGAGGGATCTAAATATTTCCATAAACAGATGGAGGTTGGAGCCCAAATGGAAGAAAAATATACAAGTAAAGGAAATTGTATTTGACAACCATAAGGGTCTATAGTTCTTCTGTGTCTTTTATTCCAAAAGGCTTTTTTACAGATGCTCACAGTTGGGCAAAAGAAGAGCCTGATCCCACAATGCTTTACTCACACGAGTAACCCTAATTTATGTTTGTAGACTCAAAGGGGCCAGTGGACCTGCCACATGAGCAATACCTTGTATGAGTTCTTTTAGAGGAGGCATCTGGCAGTGCTTTATAGTGAAGGCTGCAGAGCAGTTTCCATGCTAAACCTCTCTTTTATTCATTCTCATAAATTTTTTTTCCTGTTTCAGAGCATTTACATTTTCAGCTGAAATTTTCCAAACATAGTCCATGCCTGAATGCGAATTTTATTGGGATGCATGAGGAAGAACAGCTTCAGCCTGGCTGGAAAAATATGTTTTCCCTTAAACATAAAAGTCCAAGCCTCTTCCTGCCTTTTTCTTGCCCCTTTATCTAAACAAATGAGAAAGGGCTAAAATTCCATTTGCTGGGTTGTCCTATGGGGAGTCAGGGATGGTGAGATTTGGTGAGGCTTCAAAATCAAAACCACCTAGAAATATTTTAAATCTGTAGATACCTGAAATCCTGACTATGTTGTTCAGGGGTGAAATTCAGCTGCTATAGAAAGGGTTGTATGCCATGTGCTCCTTTGAAGCTCAAGCCTTGCTTTCATCTCGCCCAAGTTCACCCACCTACAAGCGGAACCTGACTTTCAGACTGGGAAACCAAACCCAGCTGTGATACCAGCATTTTCTTGTGGCCTTGATGGACCACCTTGGCTTGGGATAGATCTCAGGCAGAATTAATAATTATCAGCATAAATCTCTCTTCTGGAGGGAAACTGCAATCTCCCTATTTGAACCCGATACAAAGACTGAGAGGTATGCAGCTAGGGAACCTTGGCTGTTGAGCGCTGCAGCTCATCTTCTCAGCAAGGACAAAACCTTGTGAATCCACACGGAGATGCATTCTGGGTGGGGGGAAGCACAGGCATATTTGAAAGCTTCTGCATAAACATTTTCTTCTGAACAAAGTGAACTTATTCCCTCTCATGAAGTAAAATAATTCTTTGGGTTATTTTTGTTTGTTTGCTTTATTTCCAGCTCTCAGACGTGTCCAACAATCAGACTAGAAAGAGAGGGGTAAAATGTTGTTTCAAAGTGTAAAAAAACCCAAAACCAAACACACTGAGATGACATATTTTGAGAATACTTGGCTTTAAAGCTTTGTATTTCACACTCTACTTTCTAGAAAAACATCTGTCCAAACCAACACATTTCTAGGAAAATGTGTCGTTCAGCCTGGAGAAAAGGCTCTGGGGAAGCCTTATAACAGCCTTCCAGTATGTAAAGGGGGCCTAAAAGAAATCTGGAGAGGGACTTTTTACAAGGACGTGCAGTCACAGGACAAGGGCTCATGGCTTCAAGCTGAAAGAGGATAGATTTAGATTAGCTGTTAGGAAAGAATTCTTTACTGTGAGGGTGATGAAACATGGGACCATGTTCCCCAGAGAAGTTGTAGATGCCCCATCCCTGGCAGCGTTCAAGTCTGGGTTGGATGAGGCTTTGAGCAACCTGGTCTAGTGAAAGGTGTCCCTGCCCATGGCAGGGGGTTGGAACTGGGTGATCTTTAAGCTCCCTTCCAACACAAATCATTTTATGATTCTGTGATCCTACAATTTCTTTTAAATGAAATTATTCAACAGGAAAATGCCTTTGAAAAAATGTGGCCTAATCTCTTCTTCAGACAAACAAGAGTGACCATTTCATGCAGCATTAGGAAGGCCAGGCTGGTTTTGTCCAGCCATTCACATGGATGACTCCATACAGCTTAGCAAATATGGTATTACACAGTTTAATCTTTGCTTTGAACATTGCACAATTCTTCCTTGGTGTGAGTGTGGAGCTGGACCAGAAGATGTGCTGGGTTCCTTCCAGCCTAAATGTCTTTGTGCACAGCATACCATACACAACACATAATAAACCCACCAAACTATCTTTATCCTACCGTAATAGAACTGTATTAATGATGAGAACTAAGCATCTGGAATTATACGCCCTAAAATGAAGTTGAGATTGTCAGATATGAGACTTGAGGGGCTCATTATAAGACACTCATGTTAAAAGGGCCTCAAGTGCTCTTCTGAAATAATGAATGATCAGTACAGTGCTCTGTGAAGATACCAGAGGAACTGCAGTTTCTTTTGTCACTTCAGACCTTGAATAATGCCAAAGTGGATATTTCTGTTTGGCTGCTGTGGGAATTGCAGATCCAAACAATTTTACTTCTTGGGTCTTTCTTTTTTTTTTTTTTTTTTTTTCCCTTCAAGAACATGTCCTTGAAGAAATAAAAACTGTTTGCAAGCTATAAACATGTCTCATGTTCTGTCCCAAGGCAGGAGAGATTTTCTTCCAGAGCTCTCAACAGTAACAGAAGTGGTCAGACCTCCTGCATAACCCAAACTAAATATTTCCGAGCCTCTACTTGATGTTTTTACTGTTGTATAGCTAAAAGTAAATTTTGCTTCACCTGCTCTACATTCTGGATGCCTTGTCTCCATCCAGTGATACATGTCATGTCATTGCTATAACTTAGGGCAGCACAAACAGCATTAGGAAAGAAGCTATGTGAAAACACAGCAAAAATGTGCTGATGATGTCCTAAAGCTTTGTGTAGGGAAAGCCCCGGTTTGCTGCAAACATCTCTCCCTTTGCTATGTACTGAGGTAAACTCCCAGCGTAGGCTTGGCTCACTCTGCCTTGTGAAGAGTCATTGCTGATGTTGATTTATTTAGCGGTTGACTGGTAGGTTTTGGAAGAGGCAGGAGGAAGCTCTCCCTTCCTGTTCACACACAGCTGTTCTCCTCTGAGACCCATCTGGATTCACTGGAGGACCACTGGCCTCTTTTTCAGAGCTCTATCGCAGGCAGTGTTTACAGCTGTCCCGTATGGACAACTGGTGTGTGGTCTGAAGCTATTGATGAGAAGTAGGACAAGTACATTCCACAGAATTTATTCTCTCTACACCTTCCAGAGCTCCACAGACTCCTTGGTATGAGTTGTTACAAGCTCCTTGGACCTGGCTGAGTCAGGATAACAGTAGATTGGCTGTGTAGAGCTACCAGTACTCCTTGCAGGAGCTGCTATATTGCACACAAGCTGTATCTGTTGGAAAGGACTGCAAGATTGCCTTTGCCTTTGGAAGCAGCCAGCTCCTGTGGCATTTGGAGCTGTAAGAAACCTCCATGTCAGTCAGAGAGGAAGCTGTGTACATACACAAGCTCTCTGTGCCTGGAGAGGTATGGTAAGGGTTACGCGAGCTTCTTTTAAGGAACTTGCCAAGGAAAAAAGTGCTCTGCAAAATTCATGTCTTTAAAATAGAAGAACAAAGTTAAAGTGCCTCTGAAGCTTCTGATCTGTGTAGGTAAGGAAAGGCTGTGGACAAGGAATTAATCTGCAGTAATGCTGTGGAGGAGTAATGTCCTCATTCATCCCACTGCAGACAGCAATCCCACCTCTTGGCCGAACCCAAAGGCCATGAGCAGGCCTGGTTTCAAAGACCTTTACATACAGAATTATCCAAACTCTGCTACTAATAGTGGTTAAGAAACATGGATGGTTAGTTGCAATGGGTGGATGCTATCCTTAAACTTCTAGTAGTGGCATTGCCACAATGGCGGTTTCAAAGCCTTCCAGAAGAGCATCAAAACCTATAAGCTTTCCAGGTCAGTGAAGCCAGGCTTCCACCACAGGCAGCAGGTTGTCCCAAGTAACATCTGCAATAAAATACGTAATGTAATGCTTGCTCTCACCAAACTGGATAGGCATGCATTGTAAGCAAAATCACCAAGTTGCTCACATTTCCTTGAGACCTTTTGCCTAACACTTGGAGTTGGACGTATTACAAGAACTCTGCTGTCCTGATTTGGTTTTTACTTCTGTCCATATGTTTATCCTTTTTGGACCAAAGTGAGGATTGTATGATGAAGCCTGAAGAGCTGGATTAAAGATTCTGTTTTCTGGATTTTTGCAACATCAGGACCTGGGACAAGTGCACAAGTTCACCACTGCTTTCAAAGTCCTTCACTGAACTTCACTCTATCTTACATTATTTTCAGTTATGAACTGCCACTTCATTTATTAGTGCTCTCAGAGAAAGGCAAGGGTAGGTTTCAGGATAAACTGGGAAACTTGTGGAGCTGAGCTCAGGTCTCAGTGGCATGGAAGAACTTGCTTAGCCCAATGAATTCTATACTGTGCTGAGGGCATCTGAAGCACAATGATAGTTCGAGTCTATGTGAGTGTGTAGGATGGAGCTCAATGGATAGTCCTTCTGTCAAGTCAGAATTCAGACAAACTTTACTTCTATCTGTCAGGAGACTATGCATATGGATCCTCTGGAGGTTCATTAATTCAGTTTCATACAAATATGTCCCTGTTCTGCTCTGAATATCACCCACTGACCCAAGCAGAACCATGTGAATGATAACAACCAAAAGCAAACAAAGCTGAATTTAACCCTTTTTCTCATGCACTTTTCAATGTATGTTACAAATGTGAGATCTGAAAAGCATTAATTCTGAAAATATCTCTTCCTTTTAGACAACATAGGTCATCAAATGGAAAGATGGAGATTCTCCAGGATTAATAACATGGAAAAGTATGCTATTTGATGTGATAAATATTTGGAAGGCCACTTTATTGTCAGGAGTATAAAGACCCACCCGTTACTTGGAAAATCAGGACAAAGCAACAGAATATCTCACTTTAAGAAAAACATCAAGGAGAAAAGAGGAAATTATCCAAGAACTGGGGAAACTTCACCAAGGCCTGTAGGGATTTTAAACTGCAAGACTGTTTGTTGTTTGAACTGAGTCACACCGATGCAACAGAGAGTTTGTCCTTGGCAGCAGAACTGTTAGAATGGAGAGTTAATGCTCCATCATGTCAAGTCACTGAATCCAGGTCATCATGTCTTAATTAAAGTGTTCATGCTATGAAATACCACTGAACGTCAATCCATTTCCTTAGTGTATAGAATACAATGTTTATTTATGGGGTTTGGCTATCACTTCTGGAAAACAGAAAAAAGATATTAAAATATAAAGATTTCCCACTAACAGGAGAAAAACACTGTCATACCCTAGATTCTCTTCTCAGCTGGTTTTGGTGAGATTCCTGTCTAGGTTCATCTTTTCACACATTAAAGAAGTTTTTCCCTGTCTTGGCCAAGCACAATTCAGTCTTGTTGGGGTGATGATGCATGCATAGATAAGAGAATTTTGGTTTAGAATAAACTCCCTATGACGGGCTAACTATGCAGCATGAAGTACAAAGTATTTTCAGATTTTCCTCTATTGAAGTCTTTGACATATCAGAGTGCAAATCAAGTGTCTGAGAGCTCAAATACCTGAGACACAGAAGGAAAAAGCTTTCCCCTCCTCTCATGCCAAGTCAAGAAGAACCTCTGCTCTGGGTATCTGTCCAGCCCTGGAGCAGAATTCCAGCAAAACCTGGAAATTCATCCCACTGAGAATCATTCCCTGAAGTTTGCTTCACAAGGGATGAACAAAGCAGCAACTGCACTAGCTGTATATGTTAAAATATTACATACATCTATGGAATAGCTACTTTAGTGATGCAGCCAGGAAAACAGCAGGGCAAGTCAGGTTGGTAAAGATGGGATAGATAGAGAAAGTGCCAAACTAAACAAGGTTTGATTATGGCTACACACTGTCCTCTGCCTCTAATTTTCTCTTGCAGGGAATTTCCTAGAAGAAGGCCAGCATAAATGGTCCTGCCTAACTCAATAGTTCCCTGAAGTTAACCCTTTCCTGAATTGTGGGGTTGTGTCCTCAGCTGGCTTACAAACACACACGTATGTGTCAGCTAAGTTCTGCTGGTGTTTTTGAACAAAAAGCCAATTTTTTTTTTTGTTTGTTTTGTTTGTTTTGTTTGTTTTGTTTTTTGGTTTTTGTTTGTTTGTTTGTTTTCTTTGGAAAAAAATGCAATTAACAGAAAAGCATTTTTACCTGCCCTGTTGATGTTCTGCACTTGGGATGTTCAAAATCAAGATGTGTTAACCCTACAGAACACAAAAGTTACTACAATGACCGCAGAGTTGTATTCCTTCTCTGGAGCCTCATCACATTAATCCAAAATGGGATACAGCACCACAGAATGTCCCATGTGTTCCATGTTCTCAGAAGAGCTAGGGAAAACCCAGGTACTTTGCCTCATCTGCAAAGTGACCAAGTTATTTTCCAGCTGCCTTAGCCTGTCTTTCTTTCTTTTTTAAGTGACTAGTAAGAAGATAGATAGAATTTTTAGCATGTGGCTTCATCTGGGTCAGTCTTGCTGCATGTGGGTCAGAACTGAAGCAAGCAGCTCCCAGGGCAAGGTAAAGAGAAGGTCCTTGTGCTGTGTACCCTGTTGGAGTAGCCATACTGCAACTTTTTGTAGGCTACATTCAAAGGTGGTGTGCCTAGGTAGCAGCAAAGGAAAAGATCTTCTGGGACCCCTACAGCATTATAACTTCACAGTAGTCTATGAATTTAGAGACAAACTGTGAACTGCTTTGAGAGCAAGCTGAAACTTGTACTGGACAAGAAGGTAGCCAGTTAATAAATGGCACACAGTCCATCTTACCTCTGTCCCTGGCCAACTAAATTAAATACATATAAATGGACTTTGCTCCATCTCCTAAAGAGCTCTTTTCTCAACAGACTGAACTGGAATAATGAGAACAGTGGAAGGGCAGGCTCAGGAATGATTCATTAAGTGCAAAACAGGGGAAAATTCATACCAAATGTTCTTGTAACTGCCCTGCTGCTTCCAACAGCATTTCTTGTGTCCTATAACTGAGAGGTCAAACCTGATGTTAAACTTTCATATGAGGTCTGTACATATAAGGATGGAGACCGTGTGCCTGTAAGATGCTCCCTATCAGCATATAAAGCCTGCTGTGTATTGCCTTATAGCCAGCTCCTGAAGTTGCCAGGTCTCCAAGGAAACATAAGAATCGCCGTGCAGATTCAGGCAAGTATCTATGTGGGCAGGTTACTAGAACATGCTGAGGGAAGAGTACAGGGCCATGGCAAATGCACAGTGACACATCCAAAAGGTACTCCACAGTTTCCAGAAATCTGCAGATTAGGGAAAGCACCACAGATTCACACTTGGGGATTTCCATGCTAAATCACAAAGTAAGAGGCAGAGCCATTAAAAACTTTGAGATGTTTAATTCTCAAGGCCTTTAACATTATGGCCAAAAGAACTATACCTCAACACCGAAGCTAGGCATTGTAGCAGCTGCAAAGTCTAAGTTGAAGGGAGCCATGAAAGAATCAGAGTCCCTAACACCTATGTCTGCTTTTCGATAACCTATAGAGAAAGGCAGCCCACATTAAAAGAAAACCAAATTTATAAATCTCTTTTTTGAGCCCATCTTCAAGAAAGTGTAGTCATGGGGGATATCTCCAGGGAGTATGCAATGCATGCAGCTCCAACCACTTTGAGAGCAGCATCACTAGAACTGCTGACATGTCTTCAGATCTGGAGCTGCTAACAGAGACCTTATGCAACACTGTAGCTGTTTTATGCAAAAATCCATAAAATTATTAAAAGCTTCTGCAGAATCAAAGAAAACTCAAGATGAGAATGGCCAACAGTTTCTTGGATCAAGCAGTATTGCCAGCTCCAATCTCGTTGCCAGGCTTGCCTTCTTCTCTGCTCTCTCTATTAATTTGTTCAGACTAGTTTGAAATGAGTCAGTGATGCTGCTTCCCTCAAGCTGGCTCTGTAACTTCATAGCTCTTGCAGTGAAAAACGTCATCCTCATGTTTTGCCTGCCTTTTCTTTAATGATTAACTCAAATTTGTATCCCTTCCATTTTCCTGTCTCTCAACAAACACATCAAAAATCCCACCCTCTCTTTTCAAATGTCTCCAAGTAGCTTTTGGGCTTTTATTACCTTTTCCCACCACTTAGGATTCTAAATAGAGACATATGAACAACTTTGGGCACATGGCAGTCCTGTTCCAGAAACCATGTACCTGCATTGCTGAAACAGAGTTTGGGATAAGAAGCCAAGCTAGGAGGCAGGATATGCTTTAGTTTTAAAGCAATACTGTTAATGCATATATACAGCTTTAGAAACATATCTGGATTGTTACAGTGACATCTAAGGTTTCCCTATACATTCCTGCTGTTTCCATCCTGTAATTTTATATAGTGAGCCAGTAAAATAAACGAACAGCAGGCAGCAATCTGCCTGTAAGTACAATGATCCCAGTGCTGAGGATCTGGACCCAGCTATGGGTCTTGCTTAGAGACTAGTCTTCAACTTTTGTGGACTCATCAGCCGTCCTGATTTCACATCTGCTGAAAATGCTACTACTTCTTTATCTTACTATTGTTTGTAGACCTCTCACAAGTAGTCCACAAGTTGGAAGTGTAGCCACAGAAGTAGCTCATCATTTAGACACTCAGCCTATTTCCTTCTTGTTCCCTTCTTTTGTACTAAAGACTTCACAGGGTTTTTAGCTGGCAATTAAAAACACTTCAGCAGTTTTATTAGCCCTGCATGCCTTCTTGTTCTGCTCATGTTATTTACTTCTGCTAATTGGTCAGGTATTAAAGAACAAACACAGCAATTAATTAGTGGTCTGACAGAAATTATAAAGAAAAAAGGGCCTTTCATGGGTGTCAGATTTGAGTCACCCACAGAAGCTTAGAGAGTGAAAGAATGAAGAAGAACGTATCATGGTCAAAAGAAACGTTTTCAACCATGCAGTGTGGCATCCAGATGTTTGGGGATTGACTACACTTTTAGTCCCGGGTACAGTCGGTTTTTGAAGTAGCATTGTAAGGGCTCTGGAATGGCTAGGTTTGATAGGGAGCACCAAGCCACGGAAAGACTATGTTGTTTGTGGAAGCAAGAATGATGTGGTGAGCTCAGGTGTTCAGGCAGGTTATCTTGGTCAGAGGAAAAACACTTCCTCACTGGGCCAGGAAACACACCAAGGACAAGAAGAGTTACATCATGGCTTCATTTCTCAGATGTCCCTGAATGAATTTGGATGGGTTCTTTTGGCACTGTGGCCTCTATTTTCCTCTTGGAAAACTGAGGGATGTCTTTTACACTGTGGTCATTTTGTCCTACTTGCCAATAAACTCTTCAGAATAAATGCATTTTATTTCTCCAGTGCAAAGAATAGAAATTGCAATTGCTAAGGAAACAATCAGGTCTGTCCCACCTAACAGCAGACATTCTCCAGATCTGCCTCTCCTCCTTGTAACACAGACCATTTTATCTCTAAGGGCTGAATCATCAATGGCACAACATAGTTGGACAGCTGGGAGCATTACCCAAAGGAAAAACTTCCCATAGGAAACACTGAAAAGGGTTTGTCTTAAAAGAGCTGCCTTAAATGCAAAGGTTAATCATGTGGGTATCAAGCTTTCACATAACAGCAGGGAAGGAACTTCTTTATCCCAGAGAAGACTGCAAGGACAAGCTAGGTTCTCTGGGGCATTGCTGCACTGATCAATGGCACCTAGTGATAAATAATGAAAATAAAGGAATCTGGATTCAGACGTAAACTCTTGGATGGATGTTTACAGAAAAAATTGGACTTATAATTTTGGGAATAACTCTGTGCTAATAAGGCAGTTTATGAAAAAACAATGTTTCTGAGGTGCCTTATGCCCTGTGGATGTCACATCTGGGAACCATAGTCAAAGTATCTCTGCCCTTCAATTGTTTGTACAACATAAACATCTTACACTGTCCTCGAGAACAAAAGCCATTCAAAGTGCATGACAGTTTTAATGTTTATTGACCCCTATCTTTGATGACCGTTCGGGATAAAGACTTCCACTCCATAATTGTGGGGCCACAGAAAGACTGTTAAGATCCATCTTGTGAAAACATGGGAAGTTTTACTGAGGGAAGGGAGACAAGTGCAAACTTGCACTGAAAATGCAAGCATCCATTTTTGTATGCAAAACTCTTACAGTCACCAGCCAACACTCAGCTCAATACATGAACAGCTCAGAGGTTATTTTAGGTGATCCAAAATGGTCCTTCTTGGCTTTGTAGTCCATGACTCTATTATAGAAAGATTTCACACCAAAAAAAGCCCTCTGGTAACCAGTCCAGGCAGATAATGAGTCACCCTTCAGATAACAACCAATGATGCCCAGGAGAAAATAGGATTTGAAGTAGAGGCTTCTGAAGACTACAGAGAGCAGGAAACAGAGATAAAGGATGAGAAATTACACAGTATATATGCATATACATGTGTGAAATGAAAAGGTGTCTCAAACTTTAGGTTGTTACAGTTTTTGGCTTCTCCAGCTCAGAGTCTGCAAAACCTCTGCTGAGCATTTGAGCACACTGCTATCACTCTAAAGCAAAGCAATGAGGAGAACCAGAGGAATCTGGCATATATGTTGCCGGGCCAGAGCGCAGTGCAAACATCAGTGGATATGTAACCCAGCAATGACCTGCCAAACAGCTGAGAAGAGTAACAGATCTGATTCTCACCCAGGGAAAGGTTGCTAGCCCCATCTGTTGCTACTGTTGGTGCTACTGCTATTTTTCAACATCCCTTCTTGCCAGGGTGTTTTCCAGTCAAACATCACATCCTGGAGAACAGCATGGCGTCTGCAGAGCTGCCAAAGAGACAGCAGCGAGCACATCAAGGAAAAGTTTGAGGGGTCCCTTCCTCTTCCTTCTGCTGCACATGCTCTTTGAGGAGACAGATCAGTTGAGGAGCTGAAAAACATACAAAAATTAGATTAACCTCAGAACCAAAACACTCTTCCACTCTGCAGAGAGGTCTCAGATGCTTGAGATATGCCTGAGGATGGCATGAGTTAAGCAAGGGTTGCAGTGTCAAGGACAGAGATGGAACTGGAACTGCCTGTTTCTGGAGGAAACATCCCTTTTTAGTTCACAGCCATCATTCCCTATGCTGCCATCTCTTCTGATGATCACCTCTGGAGTAGAGTGAAGTTCCCATTACTAACCTTGGGAGTTGAGGGCACTCAGTGTGATGCAGTGAAGAACCCATATAAAAGGTTTAAGCTTTGTGAGTGACTTCAGGTGATCTGGGCCAAAAAGTATTCAGATAAATACCACTTCTCAGAGTAGTGCAACTGTTTTGAACTGGAGGTTAAATCCATGCTTACATGGATGAGAGCATTGCTATGACTTTAACACTGAGAGAGTTTTCACCTTTCTATTTCCTGTTTTAGCATAGACATGGTTGTTAACAACAAAATTGACATGAATTTAGGGCAGACATGAAACAAGGCCTGAACTGAACATGTAACATTTCCTTTTTTTTTTTATTTTTTTT
>NDXB01006386.1:68613-92117 GCA_002631895.1 Agapornis roseicollis | reverse complement strand
GGATTTCAATTGAGGGAGAAAAAATAAAAAAAAAAAAAAAAAAAGAAAAGAAGACAGGCTTTAAGAAAATGCAACCAATAATTAATACAGGGATTGAGCTTGCCTGAGGCTAACATGGAGGCCCAGTGCTTAGGAGAGATAAAAGAGGATTAGGTACTTCACTTGTAAGAACAGCAACCATCAGCTCCAGCAGATAAGATAATAGCTACAAGGGCTGTCAAGCCTTGTGCCTCCTGCATTAATGATGTTGACTGGCAGCATGAATCAAGTTACTTCCACACGCCCTCATGGACACACAATTAGCTATGTGTTGCAAGCAGGGCTGCTTTCCTTGGGAATCAGAAGTGGTATCTGCAGCTGGAGGCCAGAAATTGAGATGTGAGTCTAAGAGGTATGGGACTGATACTGACTCCACACCTGCACAGACTGAAGGAGCTAACAGTCTAGAAACAGCAGTGGGTTCCTCCTTTTAGTGACACTGAGTAGCAACACAAGCTCAGAACTGGGACAGATTAAAAATGTGCATTTTTTTTTTAACACAACACGTAGGTGACTGCAGAACTCTGCCATGGGATGTACTTACAAAAAAAATTAAAAAACAAGAAAAATGAGCACAGTCAAAGGGAAAACAAAAAGTTTCTGCTTTTTCTATTGAGTAGAAGCTTCTTCACAGTTACTGGAATTAATTACTGTGAATTTGAAAGGGATGCTAGACCCATTGCCACACAGTGCCCGCCAATTTTGATTATTAAAGATCAGACAAAGGCCTAACTTAGGATCTGGGATTGTTTCATCCTATGAGTGTGGTTCTAACATTTTACTCCTTTCTGGGGCTTTGTTGGAGCCGCTGTCTATTTGAACCAGGACATGTCATTAGATAGACCGTGATTCTGCTCTTATCTGTGATCCAATGAAATAATCTGTCCTATCTCTCTCAAGAAGTCTGAAATGCATCTTTTCAGGTTATATGGTATCTTGTTTCAAAAGTCCCTCCCCATTTACCTGGCTCTGGATCCTCAAAACACATCACCGATGGTAATTCTTCATCCCACTGACAAAACCTTTCCTTGATGTCATGGTGCTTACTCATTGCTTGGAAACCTGCACATGCTTTGCCCTTCAAATCAATTTTTAGAAGTGGCTTGGTGCCATTTGCCCTCCCTTGAGTCTTCCAAAAAAAGAGATTCCTTTCAAGCTGGGCAATGATGTCCCCCTTTGTCCAGAAGATTATTTATTTATATTTTTTTTGAGGACACAAAAGCTCTCCATCCAGATCCCCAGAGCTATATATACTTAGTGTGCCTTGTTCTCATATTAGGGCTTGCAAAGAAGGAAAACATCTTGCTGCACTAGCTCAAGCATTTCACAGCATCGTGCCCTGGCTCCCAAGACGGTTTGTCTTACTGGCCAGCTGCCTCTGCATGTGGGCTCAATTGCATCAGCCCCTACTCACGCTTACCAGTCAGTGGGCCAAACACTGCCCTTACTCGGATCCAGGGACAATCTTAGCAGAGTTGCAAAGGTAAAAACAAAGTTAGAAATGGGCCTCCTCTTCCATCCTCCTTCCCTCCCTGGAGAGGCAGCAGATTAATGGGAGTTTATTTTGCCTGGTGTTTTCTGTCTGTGAAAAGCTATTCACTTTCAGGGACTGTCAGCCTAGGACTCTTCAGATCAGTGTGGCCATACCAACGCTTCCCTGCTGCCCAGAAAAATTTATTTTGTTTGTGCATGCTAAAAGACCAGTCTTTCAAAAATACGTGCCCCAAAATGCCAGGGCACATAAAACACTGGTGAGAATTGTGGGATTTGAAAGTTTATTTCAATAAATTGCTGCTGGAGGCAGGTGTTTCATCACAGATTTCCATTTTTTCATTGGTAGCCGGCATAGCTTCAGAGGAAACCCTAAGGAAAAAATTAAATCCCCTGAAGCCCCAACACCAGAAGGCAAATAAATCTCTCTGTCAAATGTATTGCTTTTTGAAGCCCTATAGTTATTCTGAAGAAACACACACAGAGTTAACAGTGAAATAATTTTGGTGTCTCCTTAGTTAAGAATTTACTAGCATTGCATAAGCTTCCCGTAACAAGGTAACCAGATATAAATTGGCTGCTAAAAATAACTTTACTGTGTTAGTCTATCCCTAATTAACTTGGTTCAGCTGTCTTCAAAGATGCTATTTAAATTCATCCATCTTCAGGAGGCATGGAGGATACTGATACACAGACGGAGGTGCATGTCAGCTCATGATAGTTTGGGTTAATTACTGGGCTATATGTGTGTTTGAATATAATTCTGGAAGTGATGGAAATCAGCTTGAAGGGAAGAATTTGGCATCTGGCTTGTCCTGTGATGCTTAAAAAAGATAAACTGAGATACAGAGGGGAAATGTTTGGAGGGGCCTCCAAGTTCTGGTCTTTGCAATGTCAATAAATAGAAATGCTGTGTATCTTACTGGAACTAGATTGCTTTGTAAAGAAACATTGCTCAAGTAAACCATGTTCTGATCCAGGAAAGTGAAACGTCCCCTGGACACAGGGAGTCATGAAAACTGTTTCACTATGGATTAGTGCCAAGTATCCCCCTGTCATTCCCTACCTTCTCTCTCCTCTTTCCTGTATGGACCTCTTGTCATGTTCCTACATTCTGTATCCCCTTTGCCACCTTCTCTCCTGTTCCTAGATCTTGGTAAATGGTCACATACCTATAGCTGGTTCCAAACTCTGGACCTTCTGGCTGAGCACAGTATATAATCACTGGGATCACACTGTAGCTTTTCGCTTGCAAGAGAACATTAGCTGGCCTCTAGCTCCTCTAATCTGCTTTTGTTCACGGGGAACATAATGCCTTTGAGATTATACTCAAAAACTGGTTGAAGTTTCTTGATGGATTCAGATGGCCCACATGAAAGCATAGGCTGGAAGACAGTAATTTTGAGATCATTAATATTATTTCCATTTAGACAGCAAGGATACAAATATATGACAAACTTGGGAGCTGGAAGACCAAAGCAAGGAAAGCAATGACTCTGGAAAGTGGTTTGGAATAGTCATTTGAACAAAAATAGGTTTTTTTTTTTTTTTTTTTTTCTCTCTCTCATGAGACCAAACCCAGGAGATGTTAATAAAAATTATCATGAAGGCAGCCTAGGGGAAGGGTATGACTTGCTTACAAATCACTCTTGTCTACCACTGCTACAAGGATAACTTTTGCTTCAGTTGTCCACA
This sequence comes from Agapornis roseicollis, assembly GCA_002631895.1. Classification (NCBI taxonomy): domain Eukaryota; kingdom Metazoa; phylum Chordata; class Aves; order Psittaciformes; family Psittacidae; genus Agapornis; species Agapornis roseicollis. The sequence goes on along the minus strand of NDXB01006386.1, from coordinate 88,892 downwards.
CTTCAAAAAGGGCCTTGAAGAACAAAAAGAAGAGTTCAGAAAGCAGACACTATTTGACACAGAATCTGAGAAGCCTGCTCTGAGTGAGAGAGTGGATGGATGCTGTCTGATTAAGTGATCCGTAAAACAGCAAACAAAACTTTCAATTACCTGTATGAGGAGTATATTCCAGAGAGCAAATAGTTCTCTGATAAAGTAGTGACAGGGAAGAACAAGGCCTAGAAGTCACAGGACAGACTTATACTAAAAATTGCCAGATGCTGGAGCTTTAATGGGAAAGAGTTGCCTGTTCTTCAACCCAGCCCAGCTGATCTTGCTTCTGATAGGACATAATTTGACACATCCTACATGTATGACCTAGAGGCAGAATTGCCCCTGAAACAAAATATTTACTGCTCCCTGCACAGTATTACTTTCTCTGAGGTCCCATCATGTCAGTATTTCTATACAGATTGAGTATGATCTCTCATACAAGTTAGTGGATTCAAAGGAAAATGCCAAGACTTGAAAGAAAACCAGGCTTTTATCCCAACGTTTCAGGGGTACTCTGCTGTTGACTTGGAGGTCCTTGCATGGGCACCTCTGGCATATTCAGCCACCACCTCGCTTTCAGAGCTTGGTTCCCAGCTGTCCTGACCCCTGCTTCAAGAAGGGTTTGACTGTGGCAGCAGGAGGTGGGCAAAGTGGCTTTTGGAAGGCTCTACAGAGTGACTCAGCAGCTCGGCTCCTGTTACAGGATCCAGAATCCACGTGACACGAATCCTGTCTATTCTCACTGCTAGGCTACTGCTCTGCTTGCTGCAGCACAGATCATCCTTGCCCTCACTCATCCCCACCCTTACTCTGGCACTCTGCTTCACCTTCCTTTCTGCAGGCATCGAAGTTCTGCCAGTGCTTTTCCATTCCAGCTCCTCCATGTAGGATAAGTTTCAGTCCTGTGTGAAGACAATAGGTGGAAGGTATTTCCCCCCTGCTCTCTGGCTCCCCCTACCATTCCCTCTCCCATGGTCCTGTTCTGCATCAGCCCTTTAAAATTCTTTTCATCTCCAACCCTTGCAACTTGACTGCTTCTTCCTGTTTGGATCGAAGTTAAAAGCTCCATTTGTTTAATTTGGCTTTTAATTGACCTCATCCAACACTCGTTGGTGTCTCAGCTAATCTGTGCTTCTCCTCTGCTTATCTGGTGCAGTCCTTTGAAGTTGCCAACACGATAAAGTGTCCTGTAACAAGACAGAACAAAAGATGCCTTAGGCAAAATTTCCCATCAGGTTCTTACTGTCCAGTCAATGTTTTAGTTGTTCCTCAATTCTGAGACAACCAGGAGAAGGAAATACAAAATAATTTGCATCTATCCCCACTTAGCTGGACATTTTGGTGATGAACTCTGCTAAACAAGCACTTCATTCAGCTCTTCATCTGTCAATAAGAGCAGGTAGTACCAAGCTGCTCTTTGCAGAGGTATGGCAAAGTCCAGATCCCTAAGCATTTATGAAATGTTCAGGCGCTGTTTGGTTAGGATGGAAGAAAATATGTTGCTGCCAGTGCTGTCTGCAACTACCAGGTTTGCCTCAGGCAGCTGTGGGAGTTAGATGTGCAAATGCCACTGAAATGGGAGAAAAGAAGGATGAACATTATGGGAAGCACCTAAGGCTACCTGTTACCTAACATGTTAGCTAAGCCATCCCCTTCATCATGTCTGGAGAGGTTAAAATGGGGTTTGTCAGCATCCCTTTGCTTGCCAGAAGTTTGAGCTAAAAAGGTAGGCCAGGTCTGGATTATGAGCCAAATTCAGAATTTTCAGTCAGGTATATTTATTTCTGAGGTTGTGAAACTTCTCTGGGACTTGAGGTCCCACCTTAAGTGCAGGTGCCATCATCTCAAGGCATTTGTTTTTTTTCTGAACTCAAGTACATCTCCTGGAGACAGCAAAAATATAGCTGGAGAGCTTGGATTTAAAAAAGAGGCTTAAGCACCTTGGACTGCTGCTAGATATCTAAAAAGCATTGTTTAAGAATCTGCTGTTAGCAACTGGTCTCCACTGAAAGCTAACATGATTTGGGCTCCTAAGTGATAGCATGTGTTCTTGCCTTCACTGACGAATGCTTTAAAGCTTCCAGTTTTCAAAGTCCAAAATGGCAAGACAAATGCATCCCTAGTGTAACGGATACAGCTCCCATTGATTTCAGCTTTAGGGAGATTATAGTTATGAAAGTGTTCTGTGCAAACTTTGCAAAGAAATAAAAGACTTTGCAGAGGCACAGCAGGGAGCATTTCAAATCAAAGGATATGTTCTGCAAAGCTGTTTGCTCATGAGTCATTGCATGAACAGATTCCAGGACTCAGAGGAAATAAAAGGGTCTTACTAAAAGCAATATACCATTGAGTGTGTTTGTATATATGTGCAAAGCCCAATTTTGGCTCCAGAGGCATCACAAAGACTGGAAAAGTCCATGGCAGGAATTTAACTTGGTTCTGTCAGATATAAGCCTGTTATTTTCATCCTGAGACAGTGAAATTCACTGTTCATTGTGCTACCCAATTCTGAGTTCAAGAGCTTGACATTCTGAGCTATTAATTGTTGATGTTATTTACTCATAAAAATCACTGTCTGAGAATGCAGAGAAGTGCATTAAAATGTGTAATGCAATGGAAGCATAGGATCAAACTCAGATCTCTTCCAGGAGAGGGAACGATTCCACCCACCAGGTACTCTCCAGATGTGCAGAGCAAGGCAGTTACAGACGGAGACATGAGGTTTTTTTTAATATCTATCTATCTATCTATCTTGCAGTTCCTCATGCAAACTTTTTGACAAAATTGCAGCATAAAAATCCATTGCCAAAGGGCACAGTGAGAAATGTTTCAGCAGAAATAAAATGTTCTAAGATGTGGTGAGTCACTTCATGTCCAGTTGAGAAAAATTAAAAGAACTGTATGGAAGAAAAGCTGTGCTGGTCTCCTTTGCAGAGGTCAATGGGGATCTCCTGTATCAGGTCTTCTTTAAATGACCCCCTTTTCAAATTTATTTGCTATGTGGTTTCTGGAAGAAAGAGGGACTAAAAAAAAAGTGGTGCCTCTCTTCATCCTCCCTCATATATACCACTCAGATCGCAGACAGCTCACCCAGAGGAAAATTAAGCTTGGCAGGGGAAAAAAAAGCCCCTCATGTATCTTTGATATTTCTAAATTGATGTTTCAGTATCTCTGTTTTACACCAACTGAAATGAGCCCAAATTTTCTGGTAGCACGTGTGTGTTAACTTCTATTTGGCTTCTATTTTATTAAGAAGAAGAAGAAAAAATAAAATCATGGCAGTCATTTAGCTGTAATGGCCAAGATATAAAATGTCAGTTTTATTTATGGCAAGTAGCTGGGTAGAAAATATGTTCTGGCATCACTTGAGATTTCAAGAACTTTGTTTTTCTTTTTCTCTTGCTGCATGAAATAATGCTGTATTCTTAACAAACAAACAAAGCAAAACAAAGACAGAGACAGCCCTCCCCAGAAAGAAGAATCACGTTCTTTTCCCCAGATTACCACCTCCAGAGTGAGGGGGCCTGCTAGAGTTGTGGGGACACAAAAGTCAAATCAGATGCAACAGGGACTTATACCCATGCCTTCTATCTGTTGAGTTCACACACTAATTACGGGAGAAATCAGCACTCTGGAGCAGCTGTTTTCTGCTCTGTTTTTGAATAAAATTTCCATTCTGGACCTGAAAACTGTTCTTGTCAAAAAATAAAATAAAATAAAATAAAATAAAATTAAAAAGAAAAGAAAAAAGTGTCACTAAAGTCAGCCCACCCTTGCCACGTGTGCAGCTGTCGATGAACCCACATTTTCCGACAACAAACACTTCCATTGGAAAATTTCTTCTCAGTTCTGAATGATGAGCATTAATTTATTCCTTCTCCAAGTCCCCAAAGCTGCTCACAGAGTCAGCAATGCCCAGAATGTGGCTGGTAAAACGACAGCCACACTGAGACTTGTGAACAGCAGCAGTCTGGCTTTGTGTTACTAGTACGTGAGTGTAACACGTGTAGCATTGCTGTTACTCTTGACTTGAACCTCTGACGAGCTTTAAAACACCATCTGAACCAGCTTCATAAACAGGTTTTACTAAACTCCAGCTGTTAGCATTTCTGGGATTATTTTTAGCATACAGTTTCATTCTCCCTCCATTATAATCGATTATCCTGCGGTTTACATTTATATATTATATGTCTCTTTCCCAAGGGAAATCTCCTTACAAGACCACCATGTCACTGACCACAGACAGATAGAAAGCCGCCCTGACATGCTCTTCTTATCTGAATGTGCAAAGTGACATCAGGCAGAGCCCTGCCTCTCCTTACACTGGTAAATTAGACAAGCCAGGTTCTGTAAACACTTTTTTTTTTTCTGCTTCAAAGAGACTTTATCTGCCCAGAAAGAGCCGAGTATGGATTTCTGAAAGCAGGCTTAGATCTCTCAGCCAAGCACATGCTGAAACCTTGGTTCTTCTATCCCATGACAGCAGAATTATAAAAAGCAGGGCAGTCCCTGCTACTTTTAAGCTTCTGGCATCCCAGGGTTTCCTTTTCCATGCCAGCAGAATTTTGGGTGATGGTGCCAGAAAATGGATTTTCAAAATCTGGATCTTGACACTGTGTGGCCCCAGTTTAAACCATCTTCCCCACCTCTGGACCAGTTAGTCTGTGAGGCTAATGTGACTTTGTTAGCAGAAGGGTAAGATGGGTCTTCTGAATACTTCTCAGTAGGCAGGCGCTGACTTCCAAAAATAGCTTCCTTTTTCTTCTGTTAATTAATGTAGTGTTAATTGCAGTGTTTTCCTGAGAGTGAGAAACCTCATCATCTGCAGCATTTGCCAGACCTCGTGCACAAGGACTGGATGTGCCAGGCATTTTCAGCTCCTCTAAAAATCAAGCAGTTTATGGAGTTCAATACCCAGGGCAAAACCACTGGACTTCTCACAGGAGCCAGAAGCCGAGCTGCTGGCAGAGGAGGTTATGAGCTGAAGACATTTTGTACATAGGTGCTTGGCAATGCCATTTAGGAGAATGGTTCTTATGGTGGAGTCTGAGAAGGTAAACAAGCAATTGACAGATGCCCAGCACAGTGCTGCTGAGGCATCTACTGTGTGAAGCAGGGCTTCCTGTATGAAGAGCCATCACACCATCAAAATAGCTGAAATGCATAAAACATCATGAGGGATTATGACTGACATAGTAAAGACAGTCTTACTTACAGGCCCTGGGAGACAGTACAGTCGTCACTACAGGAGGTCTTAGGAACGACACAGGAAGAGTGGACAGGGAGATGGGTGAGAGGATCTCTCAAGTTTCTTCCAGCTCTGTTTGCTAGGGTGCTTTATTAATACAAGATGCCAACCTAGTGAATGAAAACCTTACATAATCCAGACACTGTAATATGAGTGACAAAATGGTGGCAGAAATAAACTGCACTGTTCGTAACAGTGAAACAGTTTATATAGAAATGGCCTGGGTTCTCTTTCACCTGATGCCTATATGAAGATTAGACAGCATTCTGATAGTTATGTAGTAGCTCTACACAGTTATGAGTCTAACATAGGCTACATGAGATCTGCTCCTCTTATGCTCTGTTAGTGTTCAATTCTGATTTCCAAGTGGGTTATTGGCCTAAATTAATTCATTGCTGATAATGTGACCATGAAGAGATTGTAATGTAAAGACACTAGAGTAGATGGACTTTAGATGGACTTGCCTTTAGTACTGGGCACAAAAAGCACAGGAAAGTTGGCTGGAAAGAAAAGGCTCCCCTTACTACTTTTCTCTCCCAAATGTAGGACTCTACATGTCACCCTGGAACTGATGGACTGCAACTGGAAGGGCTGTTCTCCCAGATCCACAGGAAGGGCCTTTCTTTAAAGGTCATTCTTCAGTAATTATCCCAAACAGAGCAATCATCTAGCAAAACAAAGCAAAAAAAACCCCAACAAACCAAATCCCCATATTTCAGTCACAGCTGATGCCTAACATGAATTCCTGGAATAATTACAAGAACTGAATTTGTATTGCGATCTTCCCAGTTTCTTTCCCTGGCATTGCATTCACATTTACCATGGTAAATGGCTGTTATTTACCATGGTAAATGACCTAGGAAGAATTTGTAAAGTCATATAAGTCATGGATGTACATGTTATGCATGGTGAATGGTTGGGGAGGAGCAAGCACATTCTTTTGATGTTACCCCATCAGAACATCATGGCCCAGCCTCCAGGGCCAATTCAAACTAAATGAAGACATATTCCATGTATCTAAGCATAGTTTAAGTACAGCATATTAACAAATTCAATGGCTACATATGGGAATGTATCTTAGTACATAACATAAGTGACTTTAGTTTATGTATTGAGCTATACTGTGCTAAAAAATACTCTGTGTCAGTCTCAAGCAAGTGATGAAGTTACTCAGATTACGCTGCTGTCAGAACTGATCCTAATAAGCAAAGTGCAAAAAATAATTTCAGGATTCTTTGTTGTGCACATACCTCTAGGAATATGCTAAACCAAATAGCAAAATATCTGGGTTGAATTGTTGCTCTCAGTATTGTAGAATCACAGAAGATAATGTACTCTTTCTTAACTGCTGAAGGGAGATGTTCTCCTTAAGTTATTTTGCAGCTTGCAAAAGACCAGACTCATCCATATCCAAAAGCTGCAGCATAGGCCATGTTAAAGCAGTCTTTTGTTTCTGGAGATCAGAAACGTGTAAGAAATATAATTTTGGTACCCAGAGCAAGGGTCTTCTGTGTTCTCTCAGCTGAAGACTTGCCATAGTTTTAAGGCATTTTTCTCCCCTTAGGTCTTGGTTCAGCAAAATGCTTCAGCACACGGTTAATTCTAATCACTTAAGTCATCCCATTCAAATCAGAGCTTAAACACTTTGCTGAATTGTGTTTGAAGTGGGGAACAAGTGCTTGAATTTTCAAAAGTCTCTAATTGCAATTAGCTATGCCAAGGGTAGTTTTTCATCTTTTTTTCTGTATTTGGTGGACAGTTTGGATTAGAAAAGGAAAGACTGCAACTCCTGTTTTGTATACAGAACCCTTCTGACTACATGATGGGAGACTGTAATGCAGAGATTTGTTTTAGAATAGTTTTGCACTGGAATTTATCCCAACTTTCCAAAATAGAAGCTGTAGTTATCTTAAAATCCCAGTTTGTCTTATGAGAGCCTTAGGTCTTGTAATTAAGATACTGCGGCTTAACAAGTTACCAAGCATCAGCTAAACTGAGGTAATTGTCTGGATGCAAACCTTACAGTAAATGTTTAGCCTAAATGCTGAGTCAATTTATCCTTAGGCAAATGCAGAATAATATAATCTAACATTTCAGACTAAGCTACAGTGAATCACTGTGTTTGTCACAGGCAGAGAGAAAGGATGTAGGCAGTTGCCCCAGCTGAGGAAAGATGTGATAACTTATAGCCCTGATCACTTGATGAGGAGTTTGAGCCCTTTCATGCTGCTGGGAATGAGAAACTGATGCTTAGCAGTTCTGCTACATTCTTCTATAGGGGTTTACCATTTACTGATCTAAGGAGATAGTCCAAATCCAGCACACATTGGTAGTAGCTGAAATGACTGTTTGATGTTTGATGACATTTAGTAAGGCTGGTTTTCAGTCCATTTTTGGAGGATATGTGTTCATCACAGGAATTGTTACGATGAAAGTAGAAGAAAAGGAGCAATTTACCCATCTGAACAAAGCTAATGAGATCCCCAGAAGAAAAGGTAATCAAGGAAAGGTATGGTGGAAACCTGTAAGGTCATGAATGTCTTTGAAAGAATGGATAGAGAATGATTGCCCACTGTCCCTTCCCATTTAAGAACTAGGAGACATGAGAAGAAACTAAGGGGTAGGACAAAAAAGGAAGACACTTTTTCAGACATTTTGCAGTTCAGCTGTGGAACTTCTTGTTGCAGGTTTCTGTGGTTGTGAAAGATTTATTTGGGTTCAGAAATATCTAGAGAAGTCCACAGAAGTAAAATCCATTAAAGAGCATTAACAAAAAAATAACGTCTTAGCTCAGGAGTTCAGTGAGCCACAAATTGTTTGTTCTAGAAGTACCTAAAAAAGGGAGAGTTGAGCAGAACCTGGCTCCATGGGTGAGTGAACATGCATGTCCATTGAAGGGGGCACAGTGTACATGGTGTGAGTACAACATGAAGGATGAACACACAAGTTCTTGCAAATGCTACAGTCTTTGGAAGACATCTTGTGTATAAAATGTCAGCCTCAGCAGAGAATGAGGGCCAAGACTGTGCCACAGGGGTGAACTCATCTGTTGCTTTAAACCAGAGGCATTTTAAGGAAGCAATTCCTTCAAAGAGTTGGTAAAGCACTCTGATGTGGTGCATGGAGGGGGTGTTATTCTACTGGGAATTTGGCAAGTTCAAGTGTGTACAATCATCTCTAAGGCCTCTAGGGTTTGCATTTGATGGGGTAAGAGGCAGCTGTATGCAGATTCATGAGTAATGAGGTCAGGAACAGAAGCAGTTCTTGCCAGACACCTTTGCCTGGCAATTTTACTACTGACGTGTAAGCAGCCAGGGGAACTTAAGATATTTATCAGAAATCATTAGGTTTGATCTATAGACCATAATAACAGCTCACAGGATACTGGAAGTAGCACAATACTCTTTAAATATTAATTTGCTGTTCAGAAAAGGAAGAGAACTTGTCCAGTGTGGTTCAACAACAGACATAGAGGATCCTTGAAATTACTGTTTTCCTAAAGCAAAGGGACTGATTTAAACACCATGGAAGTCAAGGACGAGCTTAAAGATGGAAATGTGCTGAATTTAAGTGAATGAAAAGACAGCTGGAGAACAGAGATGACATTCAAACATCTTTTCCAATGGTTGAAAGCTTAAAAGTGAGTTTAACTTGAAACTTGATAATATGAAAACTGACACAACTTTCAGTGATGAGATGGAAACTAGGATATGAATTAGAATCATAGAATAGTTAGGGTTGGAAAGGACCTTAAGATCATCTAATTCAACCCCCCCTGCCATAAACAGGGACACCTCACACTAAACCATGTCACCCAAGGCTTTGTCCAACTTGGCTGTGAACACTGCCAGGGATGGAGCACTCACAGCCTCCCTGGCCAACCCATTCCAGTGCCTCACCACCCTAACAGGAAAGAATTTCTTCCTTATAGCCAATCTAAACCTCCCCTGTTTAAGTTTTAACCCGTTACCCCTTGTCCTATCACTACAGTGCTAATGAAGAGTCCCTCCACAGCATCCCTATAGGCCTCCTTCAGATACTGGAAGGCTGCTATGAGGTCTCCACGCAGCCTTCTCTTCCCCAGGCTGAACAGTCCCAACTTTCCCAGCCTGTCTTTGTATGGGAGATGCTCCACTCCCTCAGTCATCCTCATGGCCCTCCTCTGGACCTGTTCCAACAGTTCCATGTCCTTTTTATGTTGAGGACACCAGAACTGCACACAATACTCCAGGTGAGTTCTCACAAGAGCAGAGTAGAGGGGCAGGATCACCTCCCTTGACCTGCTGGTCACGCTCCTTTTGATTCAGCCCAGGATACGGTTGCTTTCTGGGTTGCAAGCGCACACTGCAATGGGCTCATGTTCATGTTCTCATCAACCACCACCCCCAAGTCCTTCTCTGCAGGGCTGCTCTGAATCTCTTCTCTGCCCAACCTGTAGCTGTGCCTGGGATTGCTGCGACCCAGGGGTAGGACCTTGCACTTGTCATGGTTAAACTTCAAGAGGTTGGCATCAGCCCACCTCACAATCGTGTCTTTCCCAGTTAGAGCAAAAGACTGAAATATCCTTCCACGAACATAAGCATAGAATTTGCACTTATGAAGGTATATCCAACGGCTCAAATGGAGAATACACAAGATGCTGAATAAATGGATAGGCAGCAGTTCCACATTCCCCAATATGAATTGAGGAAGGGGTCCAGACAAAATAGAAGACAGGATTTCAAACTGCTATGAAAAATGGATGCATAAAGGGATGCAGTGTTTTGCAAGGTGTCCAAAACAATAATCTCCATCCAAGTTAGCATCAGTAAAGTCTTGGCTAGAGTACAGTGCCATTTTATGGGCATCACACTTCAAAAAAGGGATAAAGCAACTGGTGATAAAAAAGAAACAGCTGACCAAAGATCTAGAAGACTCTAAACAAAGGACTGAAAATTTTACAGTGTTCAACACACTTTTTGCCTTCATGTTTAAAGAGGAATGGGTATAGAGGAAGATCGTGGGCTCTGTGGTGAGCAATAAGAGAAGCCGCAGGCTTAAATATGCAAGGGAAATGTCAGCTTTTCACTGGGAAAAGCAACTGCAATGAAGCTCTGAACTGCCTGCCTGCCTGGTAAGTTGGACTATCATCATTACTAAAGGCATATGAGGACAAAATAGACAGATACCTGTGAGCAGAGAAACAGGCAAGACATGTGCACTTCAACAGCTTTCACATAGGGTGCTGCTCACAATGACCCCAGGTTACAGCTATGGAGTCATTCCTACCCAAAGTCCGCTCCTGTCACTGACACTTCTCTGTTGTACCCTTTACAGTGGAGCAATGGGCATTTCTGTTATTTAAGATGCACTTACACCATTCTTAGTCCAGAAGCCATGCACACCAGGAGATGCCTCCAAAGGTTTATGCAGCTTGTGGCTTCATGTCAGGACAATAAAAAAAAACCCAACTGCACAGTGGAAGAAAACTACCATTCTTTTCTCTTTTTGCCAAGTTAATACTTTGAAACTTTGTAATCTTAACTTTCTGCCATGTCAGAGGCCTTTTCACAGTATCTGATTAATAAAACACTACTTTTGTTTGTGTAGCCTCCCTATTGATGTGATTTGTTGAAGGCATGAGAGGTGATGCATTTAAAGCACCCTCAGTGACAAGTGCTTGGATATTTATAGGTCCCTTTAAATCACCTTCTATCCTTGGGTGCTGTATATTCAATTCCATAACCACTGTCCTGATTTCTGCATTCTGGAACTCTAAATCTCCTGGTGCTCCTGGATGTTTTTATTGTTTCTCATATAGGGGCATATCAACAAGATATCAACAAGACTGTTTTAAGATGAGTTGTAGACACTCTGATGGAAACTCCTCAAGACTGGGGATGGGAAAACACATTTAAGTGTCCAGTTTGACCCTTCTCTAAGTCTGGGTGCTTCTGATAGGAGCAGAATTACTATAGACACTATGTCCATATATTTGTGCACAAAAGAGGGGTGTTTCCTAAGGGAAACATATCTAAAACAGACCAAATTTTGAAATTTTACAACTGTCACTACAGAGTCCAGGTATGGCTCCCCACTGGATGACAATCCTGACTTGGGTACTTTGGTTTTAAGCATCTCAGAGATGACAGGCTGCATCCAGGTTCATTTAATACTTTACTGAAATTAAACTTCTGTTTGTTTCTTGTTCACATAACCTCACCTGGAAAGATCAGCTGTCAGTTCTTTGTCTCATGTGAGGAAGCTTTCCCTTTAGACTTTGGATTTCCCTGCCTCCTTTGAGGACAGTGCAAAAAGGTTTCCCAAAGACCCAATGCTACTTTCCACTGGGTTCCCATTACTACCATTCCCATGAACAGAAATCTGTGGTTTCTACTTGGCTTGTAGAAAACCTACCTGTCCCCCAGAGTCAGTGCTTTCAGAAGAATCATCACAAGGACTAATTTTAATCTCTAGTGAGCAAGTGCAGGCAGACAGCAACACAAACAGCATAATGTTGTAAGCACTTTCTGGTGAAAACAGAGCTGCAAATGGAAGCAGGGCAAAGTCATACTTGCTTATGTCAAATGTCAGCAAGCAAAGACCTACACATTTCTAGTTCCTATGTTAGGGAGAACGGGAACGACCCCTCTAGCTCTTCAAAGTCAGGGCTTAATTCCAGGCTAAACTGACCTTGGAGGTACCAGAGGGTGCCAAACACTGTCTACATTGCTTCAGGGTGTCCTGGTGTTAAGCTGTGACAGTAATACTCACTCTGACCACCCAGCAGACTTTCTTGCATGAAGAAAGCAAAATAGTTGTTAAGTCTCCCATCTGTAAGGTTCCACCAGGGAAAAACGAGCAGTTATAGCTTTCAAAAGGCTTAATAAAAATGTGTTTTATTTTCTGTCCTTTGGGATGCCATAGGGAGATCATCACTAAAGTCCCTGGATCATCCAGTTTATGGCTATGATGGAAAACCTATTAAAAGTTCCTTCTGTAATGATAGCATTTATTTGGTTCTCCAGGAATGTCTCTTCCCTGCTGTCAGTCTCTGGTGATGAGTTCAGGTGCAGCAGGCACTCAGAAGAAGTATTGTGACAGCAGGTTTAATTTCAGCTGGGGACTAAGATGAGGCCAAAACCATTAAAGGTGATTTAAGGCAGGTGGGGCTGAACCTGTCACGTGTGTTTCAAAATACTCTGTTATTTCTAATGTATGATTACACTACTCCCAGTGGATCATCCCTGGATTTATGATGTTTGCATAAATGCATGGCTGTAAATTAGAAGATGTTTTGAGCTGTGCTTCTCTTAGCTGGAAGACATAGATTTGCAGTCCCTGCTGAGCCATCAACCATCCTAGGGGAGATAAGCCAATAACTTAACTCTTGGGTTCAGCAGTAGTGAAACATTCAGGACTGCTGATGTTTCTGGAAGAGATGATGTCTCTTTTACAGATGAGCTGTGTTCCAGTGCTTGGGCAGGGACAAGGAAGGTAGAAGGCATTTGGCTTCCTGGGTATCTGTTCTTGTAGTTTAATGGAAAGCATGACTGTAAGTGGATAGTATCTAAATTTGTGTCTTTGGAATTCAAGCTTGCTTTCACCTGCTGAGTGAACACCTTTCCCACAGGGCATGGTTTCAGGTGTATTGCAGGTCCTGCAGGCTGATGTGGCAGTTGCTGCTGCTAGATGTGATGCTAGTTGCATCTGTCTCTCAGGCTACAGAAACTAATGCCTAGCCATGCTGCCCGAATCATCTATTGAGGCAGACCTTTGTGCTATTTGTTCAGCTGGGGCAAGTTTTCCTTCTTAATCTTCTCAGCTTGGCAGGATCACTGCTGAGCACACAAGGAAGCTCATCAGTTGCTGACTGGATGTTTGGACAAGGGGATAACTCCTGCTGAGGCTGGTAAGCTCCAGTCCTGTCTAATTTACATTGTTATTTATTCTGCAGGCATTCCTCTGCTTCCTGAGTACAAGCTGGCTTTTCAGCACGTTTACAGCCACACTCCCACAGAGAGCTCAGCAGTGACAGACAGTTACACACAGAAGCAATCATGGAGGACTAGTGCTTGTAGACCAGCCACCCCCTTCTGTGGAGAACAAAGAAGACTGCTTCACCAGGATCCATCTACTTCAGGTTCTGGGCCTTGTAGTTTGTTCAGATTGCTGCAGTTTTCAAGTCAAATTTCCAGGTATATCTAATTCCCATACAAACCTGGAAACTAGGAAGTTGTTTGCTTTTCACCCTCCAGATGAAATCAAGGTGACTTGGTCAATGGTATGTGAGTGGCACAACACATGACCAAATGTGACTGTTGCGTCACTCAGAAAGTCAGACCTGCTTGTCCACCCTGCAAGCTCAACTGGAAAGGTCTGCACAGGGCACACATGTGCAGGCCTCCAGGACAACATCTGAGCACAGGGCTTGGTGAATGCTCACCAGCTGGTGGATGGCAGGAGGTCATCTGTGGGGACTGCCTCCAATGTGTCACACAGACAAAATTGCTAGTCTTTACCCATGAGAATGGATGCCTCATCTCTAGGGCTGTGTCCTGGGTTCAGCTTAACAGTTACTATGTCACATCTGTGGTCTGATTATGCAAAAGTCACTTCTCAGTACCAGCAGGAACTATCTTCACCATTGGTAGTGGATCTCTCCAATAAACAGCAGAAAATCAGAAATCCTTCATGGCTTGAGCTGAGGGGCCTTGCCATTAGCTTTGATATCTGGACCTCAGGGAAAGAGAAGGAGAAAAGAACAGCTGCTATATTACTCCCACTGGATCTCCACAGGTCTTGGTACTTGTTTCAGTCAGACCTGTGAGGTGATAGTGTTAGGAATTTGCACCCCAACAAGACTGTACATATAGTAGCATGGGTTGGACACCTCCCTGCTGACCAGGGAAGACATGTGGATAGTGGGTCATGGGGAGATGGAAGACTAGCACCATGAGAAATCTTACTTTAGCTCCTAACCTGTATTAAAATATCAGTGAGACAGTACTTGGTTACTCCTCTGTGTGATCAAATAAATGTCTGCCTCCAGACTAAGAGGAGTATTCTGGAGGTAAAATCCTTTTGCTATCTCAAAGTATTTGAAACTCTTAGGTGCTGTGTGGCTGTTCGAATGTCTATTCTGACCAATACATACCCCTGTTGGAATGAACAGGAAGAAAACATCACTGCAGACACCCTCAGCCAGTAAACTACCTTCTGCAGAGTCTGATGGCCATGCTCAAAAGCCACACTTTGTCTTTTCACTGTCACTGCCTCTTCTTGGAGCACCCTCCCCTGCTTCTGTAAGTCAGATATTAGTTTGGGGTGCCACAACCCCTTGTCAGTGGGAATGGAAACCAAAATGTGCTGTTCACTTTGAGCAACACATCAAGTCTGCTCGGATGGACTCAATCCTTGACAAGGAGAGGATGGCTTTGGTGTCATCCATGGCAGTCAGCTGCATCTGTCTGAAACACTGACAAGACAGTTAAGAACCTGTAAATGAAATACCACTGCATGGACACAGCTTGCTGTAAGGAAGAACCCAAACAGGTATTGTCTCTTGTAATAGCAACTGCCAGTGGGGATTTTTACTCCATGCTTTTTTGCCTCCTGGAACAGATCTGCCTGCAACGTAGTGCTCATGGTGGGCACCAGGAACTGCTGGTCCCAATGGAGTATCACCTGGGAGGTGATGAAGACAAACAAAGGCAGCTCTTTAATTTTTATAGCATTGCTAAGCCCTTTCTTTCGTAGGGTTGGATTTAGCTCAGAGCCCATGGCTGCCTGATGACGTGTGAACGGGATGTCGGCGAGGAACTGACCTTAGAGCTGATGACAAGTTGTACTGGCAAAAACTGGTGTAGCTGAGTGAAGGCAGAAACCGTGTAGCAGCAAAATGAAGGCACGTTTGGTGAAGGATGCATGAAACGGGCACAGATATGTGGAATGGCAACTACTGATTAACACAGCAAACACCATGACACAGGGGTGATTAGGGCATGGATGGCTCAGGAGAGAATAGCATCTTTGGAAAAAAACCCACCGAAATCAAACAAAGAAGGTATGGAACTGTGAAAACCAAGCTGAGCTGCCATATGTGCTGTCTGTATATCACACTCCTAATTTAAGTGAAATTTACAGGAAGAATTATACTTTTTCCCTGCCTCCTCCTTTCTTGTGGAAGTACTTGTTTTCCTTTACCTGGGAACAGAGGACACTCTGTCTGTAAATCTTTATGGCTTTCCTGCTGTTTTATATTACTTGCGTAGCTCTGAAATACCCTTACTTGTCCCTGCCTTTCCTCAGGCAAATTTCCCATGTTCAGATTTCTATTCAAAGTGACCCCAGCACTTCTGGAAAGCAAGATATGGCTTCTTATGTCCTTCCTGTATTCTGGGCAAGGATTTTCATGTCACCTAGGGAATTCATTTATGTGATTAGATATACATGCACATAGATCCACATAGGCTTTTGCAAGCAGAAAGGACATGTTTTGCCCACACTCCAAAATGTCCAACAGCCATGGAAATGCAATCACAAGGTGTTGAGTGACAACTAATATAACCTACTTCTCAAAAGTGCTTATTAGCTGGGCTCAGAAATGCACTAAAATGACTGCATTACTTCCCACATAGAGCTGGCTTGTATTGGGTCAATTCAGAGCACAATATTTCATGAAGACAGGCCTAACATTTCATCCCAAAGGGTATGGACTTCTTTTAATAAGGTTTATCAGATTCAGATAGAAAAAACAGAATCACAGAAACAGAAACGTCTTCACAGACCACCAGCTTGGAGATCATAGCTGAAGAACCTTTCTGTAAGAGCTAGCAAGACCCTCTGATGAGGTGAACAAGACTGATGTTGACAGTTTATTACAGTTCTTGGCTGGATTAGTGAACACACATATACTCTTTTTTTTTTTTTTTTTTTTTTTTTTTTTTTTTTTTTTTTTTTTTTTTTTTTTTTTTTTTTTTTTTTTTTTTTTTTTTTTTTTTGGTAAGGCATTGTATTGTAAGCCAAAATCTGCTGTGATTTATGAATTACTTTAAATTCGAACTAAAGCTCATTGGTATGTTTTCAAAATAAGGAAGTTTCACAGAACTATATTGTTCTGGAGCCAGAGTATGTCACAAAGATGTATCTGTTTGTGACTACTACCCTGAATCAGGGTAAGCAAAGCCAGGATTAACCTGTAGGGGTAAGTCCACCTACCCCACATTTCTCCCATTCCCTTCTCTGTTCTTATAACAGCAGTGGCATCCTTGTCTCATGATGAATGGGGTCAGGGAACTAATCTGTTTGAAAATTAGTGTAAATAGAAAAGCAGTTCAGTTTCAGTTCAAAATAAGTTCAGCACTTCAGTATCCTTGAAGTTATTTCAGCAAGGATAACTTCCTTGCTTTCCATTCTTAATTATCATGTGGCTGGAGCAGGACTTTCTCCTTCAGTGGCACCAGTGTTTGTGCTGAGTGCTTCTGACTAGATTAGGCTGAAGCTTTTCTTATGGCTGCTGATGCTACACCTCTCAGACCTGGTGTACCAGACAAAAGACACAACCTACAAGACTACAAGTCATGTAAGACAGTTATCTGCACTGGTTTCTTCAGGGCAATCCCTTGTGCCTTCCAAAACCTCCTTGCTTTGTGCAGTAGCAACAGACTCAGATATGCTTGTACAATGGACCTTGAGTCCTCACAAGGCTTACTGACCATAAGAATAAATAGATGACCCTAGGAAAAGGGTTGATTTAGTGTGTCTAAACCAACTGAGCTGGCTGCCTGCCTCTACCCTTCACCTATTACAATCACTTCTGAGAACAGGGAGGAGAAAAACACTACAGACTCAAAAAGAGCGTAGTCTGGTGCGAAGTATGTTAGAACATGGTCTACATAACCTACATGGAATATTGACATTTGTATCTAGCTACAAACTTGTAACTTATCTGTCCAATTGTCTTCATCTCTGTCAGATGCCTATCTGTGATTCAGAGCACAGGAATCATAGAATCATAGAATGGTTTGGGTTGGACGGGACCTTAAAGCTCACCTAGTACCAATACCCTGCCATGGGCAGGGACACCTTCCACTGGACCAGGTTGCTCAAAGCCCCATTCAACTTGGCCTTGAACACTGCCAGGGGTGGGGCAGCCACAGCTTCTCTGGGGCAGCCTGTTCCAGTGTCTCACCATCCTCACTATAAAGAATTTCTTCCTAATATCTCATCTAAATCTACCCTCTTCCAGATTGAAGCCATTAGCCCTTGTTCTGACTTCATGTCCTTGTAAAAAGCCCCTCTCCAGATCTCTTGTAGGTCCCTTTAATGTACTGGAAGGCTTCTAAGGTGTCCCCAGACTTTATCTGCTACAGGATGAACAAGCCCATCTCTTCTAGTCTGTCTTTATAGGAGAGGTGCTCCAGACCCCTAATCACCTTCGTACCCTCCTCTGGACTCACTCTAGGAGCTCCATGTCCTTCTTGTGTTGGGGGCCCCAGAGCTAAATGCAGAAATTAGCCTCTTGCTCTGAATCATCCTCTAAAGGAACTTCTGCTTTGGTTTCAAAGGGTGGTGAGTCCTTACATATTTCTAAACTAAATCAAACCACACCTTATATATTTGGGAGAGAAAGAAACCAGCTTTGCTCAGCTTTCCCATGTGAAAAGCCTTTCAACTGTCAGCATTTCCTTTACACATTAGAGAGACCTCTTCTGAAATCCCCAAGCTGGTTTGCCATGCCCAAAGCCTTCCATCTAGATGTACAGGTGGTTAAGGCCCCAGTTGTACCACAGAAGGGTTTTTGTAGATCCCATGAAGCTTCCTGAGACCTTTCACTGAGGTTCTGGATTTGTTTCGCATTCCTGGGGCATCACAGGATTTCTCCTTCAAGAACTGTAAGGCCAGATCTGAGATGATCATCCTCAGAGCAGGGAGAAGGAGAAAGCAGGGAAACTGTGGGGTTTATTTTACCAGTTTTCCTGACTCAGACTGAATACCACTGGGCGGTACTGACAAACCTTAGACTTCTTTATGGAGATGGTAGGTGTTCTATAGGAGCTCTGCACTGCTATCCTCATGCCACCCTCGTTTTTCTGTTTTTTGTCCCCTACCTGCTGCCAAGTCTTTCCTGTGAAAGGGGTTTTATTATTTTTACTTGTTTGAGCAGGCTCACTGCTGAGAAATTCAGCAGGAAGAGCAGTTACCACAGATGCCTGTAGGGCAGCAAATGAGAAAGCACTAGTGTACAGAAACAATGCTGTGTGAGACACAAGTTCTGCAAGGGAAACTGTAGAATAAAGACCTCCTAACCCAATTAACCCAGAGTTTCAGGCTGTTCTGAACACTGGTCCCATCCTACCTTTTAAATTATGAGTCCTACAGCAAGGGATAAGGAGAACAAATAATTTGAGAGTTAAGACACAATTTGTAGGCCTGGGAAACCTGGTTACAATTCTTGGCTCTGCCAAGAGCTTCCTTCCTGACCTTTTCCAAGTGGTTTCATTCCTTCTGTGAAGCAGTGTTTATTGACAGACTCTCCTTGTTATAATGCTCAGACCCAGGCATGGAAAACTCTGACTCTGTGACTTTTCTTTTAGATATTTGTCTGGTCAACTTGGATGAGAAAGGTGTTTGGAGGTTAGAAAATGAATAGCAACAAGAAATTCAGCCCAACAGCATATTCATTCAGCTTTGGCAAAATCATAAACAATCGAAAGCAACGTGTGTTGCAATAGGAGGTACTGGGGAACCTTGCAAGTGGCTAGTGCTCCCAAGTCAAGCCTCCAATAAAGTCATTGAGTTTCAAGCACATCATTAACCTGATTTTTGCTAAGGCTTTTCCGTGATGGTGTGATGCCAGTCACAGAATCATAGAATGGTTAGGGTTGGAAAGGACCTTAAGATCATCTAGTTTCAACTGCCCCCTGCCATTAGCAGGGATGCCTCAACCTACGCCATGTCACCCAAGGTTCTGTCATCACAAACCACAACACATCAACTACGCATCCCAACATAACATTTCAAACACACTGTGGACAGAGAAAAAAGGGCACAGGGTGGCAAAACCTCCCCATCTGATAGTTTCAAGCTACCATGTAGAAATTTGTAGTAAAAAAGTACCCTCAGAGCTGTTGCTTGTCTCCCAGCACAATCTACACATGCTCTTTCGAAGCTTAAGACCTATTGTAAAATGCTGAAAGGGTATGAGGATGTTCAGGTACTTAGGGTGAGAGCTAGCACAGACTGTGCACCTGGTTCCCTCGTTTTCAGGGAGGAGTTTATTTATGGTGGGAGTCTTGAACAACAGGTTATAACCCTGCTTCATAGAGAAAAGCAGAATCTCTCTAAATCCATGCCAGATCTGAGCAATAGGAAAAAGAAGTTCCTTCCTAAAGCCAAATCTGGCGATGGGATTAATCTGGATGGCATGACCACCTCACACCTGCTGTGCTCCAGGGGTAACTCTCCCTACCTCTAGCAGCACCAGAACATTTGTCCCACACCCTGTGTCTATCTACAGCTCAGCCCCAAAGTGCCAGGAGAAAAAAGGGTAAAAAGAGACAGAGTTGGGACTAAGAATCATGGGAAAAAAATCCTCCTTTTCCCTCTGTCTAGCTAATGTGAATACCCCACAGCTTCTGTAAGCAACTTGTGCAAATAGGATCAGTGTGATGTCAATAAAATACTCTCATCCTCTCTTGCAGGAAGACACAAAAGACCCATGTGTCTTCTCATTGAAACCTTTCTGAGCTCCAGGTTTGTCCTGAACCTGCCCCAGGATCCTAACTTCATCAGGGTTCTTTCTGAAACTATGCCCCTTCCTTTCCAGAAGACAGTTTCAAACAGGCATGCAGACTTACAGCCTTAAATGTTTCACTACTTGTTTAGACTGTCACTGACCAGGAAGCATCTGCAATGATTTTATATGGAGGAGGCTTGGCAGCAGTAAATTATCATCTGACCTGATGTTGTGGTTGTTTAACTTCTTCTTTTTTTTTTTTTTTTTTTCCTCCACGGA
>NDXB01006386.1:37216-63470 GCA_002631895.1 Agapornis roseicollis | reverse complement strand
GTGGTCCTTCCAAAAAATTTGGTCCTAAAAATTAAAAAAAAAAAAACAAAAAAAAAAAACAAACAAAACAACATGAAAAAAAGGAAAAGAGAAACCTCCCCAAACTTTATGATGTTAATTTGGCTCTTAATTTTCCAGTTTTGTCTCATGAATATTGTCCTGTTCCTTCACATGTTCTCAAGTAATGTAGGCAGATTGAAATTTTACCCTTCCTGACTTACTTGGGAATTCCAGTCTTGTTTCCATTCCTGCTTCCTCATCAAGTTTACTAAGGGTCCTAGATCACACTGCAAACTGGCCATGGACACAAAGAAATGCATGGACACAAAGAATTGCCCCAGCTATTCAAACAAGCTCTGCCTTTTCCAACTCATGCTGGGAGCTTTTGGGTTCACCCCCTGAGTACAGGCACTCTTATGCACTCTTTCTGGCTGAATTTTCAGTGATCCAAAGACTCTTCTTCCAGTGAAAAATCATAGAAAAATGCACAGCTGGATGCAGTCATAAGCTAATTTGGAAGATGACTGAATAAAGGCATGATGCCATGTGACATAACACGAATGTGTTAGCATCCCTGAAAAGTTTTGGGTTGGGTGAGCCTCTTACCATAAATGTAGGTGTTTTCAATTAAATTTCACCTTTGTACAGTTGTATTGAGGTTTCTTTTTGATGCATATTCCTGAAACCCAGGATGTAGGAGGGGCTTTATCCCAGAGTACTAAGGGGTACTACGTAAAATCTGCAGCTGGACTTGATCAGAGCAACAGCATTAAGGTGTCTTGTTAAATTCACATTGTTTCACAAACTCCTCCAGGAAAAGACAGAGCTCTGATCAACACTGTTGCAATGTTGCTGGATGTAAGGCATTGTTATCTTCCTCAAAACAAACAGGTGTTAGCTGATAATTTCCGACTGATTTCCTTTACTGGAACCACCTGTAGCTCTGTCACTAAACTAGTTTCAGAGCAATGCTTAGTCATTTTTCAGTCCTGTTGACAAAACCCCACCAGTTCAAAGCAGTGAGGCAGCAGTAACAATCCTTCCTCAAGATAACAATCTGAACAAAACAAAATCACAAAGCCAATGAGCTGCCCTGTTGTCTGGTCTCATTTGAGCTCAGGTTATTGGCATTAGCAGGCCAAATGGCTTTGGCAAGCTGCTCACCTTGGTCATCTTCACTGAGAAGCCTGATTTTAAGCATGCATGCTTACATCTTTGCTTGCTTACAACACCAGAAAGAGAAGCTGAACTTCTATGATCTCCATCACTATGCTATGTCAATAACTTGGCTTAAGTTGCTATGAATTTTATTGGATGTGTTCTTTTGCTACTGTTACTCTCAGATTCAAGTTTTGAATTAAAATGCTCAGAAGTCCTTTTCCTTCATCACTGTAGTTAGCAAAATAAGTTTGATTACTAGACTCCATATTACTTCTCTTCACTTATGGTATAACACTCATGTGAAAGCCTTGGAATTAAGTTCTTTTGGCTATATGAGCCTTGACAAGAAGAATCTTGCTATCAGAAATAAATTCCTCAAAGGCTTTTGAGTGCATCAGTCCTACAGAAATTAGTGGCAATTTAGGAATGAAGTTCTTAAAGTCCTAAGCCTAACAATCCTAAACAAGCCTAAGGATTCAGGTGACCTTTGTCTAGACTCACTCAACATTACTTAGTTCCTTATCTTGGATTTCCTTGGACTTTTGTTATATTCTTCATTCAGGTCCAGGTCAGTTGAAGAGTGTGACAGTAGAACCTTTTGGCTATGGTAATTTCTAAACCTCCCAGAGAGTGAGAATATTTAGGCTGTGCAACAAGAGGGGATGAAAAAAGCAGACACATAAGCACAGCCCTTGAGATAGACATAAAAAGGTCACAGACCAGGAAACAGTGGCTTGTAGACAGGCAGGATTGTTGACTGAAATTGTTGTCATTAGAAAATGTTGCTGTTCCAACTTTCCCTCCATGCATCTGTTTACAAAAAAACCCATCATTGTTACATAATGCAATCCCAAACATTCAATAAAGGTGGGTTTTCCTGCTTGATAATGGAATTTCTGATCATCAGGGTAGATGCTTTCAGCTCCAAACAACTGTTAATATAGAGGATATATGTCTTGGAAGAAGTATGACAAGGTCTTAGACTAGGAGGATGATGTTTTGGGCTCTTACCACCTCATTCATAATCATCAAAATTTGAAAGATTGTGTTAAGTCTCTGTTGACTTCGTGGGGGTAGTGGCTCCCTCCCCAGATGATCTCTTTGATATTTCAGTCAGTTGACTTTTTTTCAGAGAGAAATAGTTTTTGTTTGTTCAGGGAGAGGATGTGAAGAGAGAACAAAACCCCCAAAAATCCCAACTAAATGAACCAAAACCACTACAAAGGAGTTTGGGTTTATTCTGTGGTGGGACACGAAAAAATTCTGAAGTCTCAGAAAGCTTCACAGGATGAGAAAACCATTATCTGCAAAGATTTATTTGCAAAGAAACATTCACAAATAATAAAGAGGAATCTGAACTGGCTTTTTCAAGCAGATTATTTGACTCAAAATAACTTGGACAAGTCTATTTGCCCCTCAGGTCATCAAAATACCATCTTACAGACATTTTTTTTCTAAGATTTAAGTCATCAGCTTCACTACCAAAGTGAATTATGGTAAATCACATTGAAGCCATAATAATTCTAACTGAGATAATTTAACTGGGGGCTCAATGCAGTTTAAATACCAGCTTTAAGTTCATCCCACTGCTTAATTTACATGAGCAACTCTGCATGCCCCTGTGTAGGCAAAGCTGTTCTGGGAGTTTCTGACAGTCTACTGAAATCCATAAACTTCGTTTCCTGCTTACACCCTGCTAGGAATGTGCTTTGGAGCCAACGCTACTAAATTATCGAATAGTCAGCAACATCACATCAGATTCTTGTTTTCAGCCACTGTTGTTCTCTAAGGGAAAATGGTGCCACTCCGTGCCTCTACTCACCCTTTCAAATGATTACCTGCTCAATCTTTGGCATGCCATCAAACCTGCATTACCTTTACTCACTTTTTCTTTAGGATATCTATGCATTGCCAGATTTATTCAGAGTATCTATTTAGGATATATATTCTGCAGAACATAACCCTGTGTGGTTCACTGGCACAGAGGTATGATTGCCAACCAAAGTTTTGTCATGTTCAGTAAGAGCTTCAGCATCTGGGATTACAACAGTGAATCCTAAACCAAAAATAAAATACATCCTACAGCTGTAGGATACGAACCATTCTGCCAAAAGTCTCCCCATGACTTACGGCTTTTTTTCATGGGGTTTCTTGCACTTATCCTAGGTCTGCTGCCACTTGTCAACATCATCAGAGACTTGTTGTTGTGGGTGTGAGTGGCTTATTTCATATTGAGTGCTAATACTGTAATCAAGTGCGCTAACTTCTTATGTGGCACATCTTGGAGCAGCAGCCTATTTGTGAAGGCACATGAATGGGCTTCAATGATCACTCACAAGTCTGGATCTCAGGGTCAG
This sequence comes from Agapornis roseicollis, assembly GCA_002631895.1. NCBI lineage: Eukaryota > Metazoa > Chordata > Aves > Psittaciformes > Psittacidae > Agapornis > Agapornis roseicollis. The sequence goes on along the minus strand of NDXB01006386.1, from coordinate 59,952 downwards.
ACATGGCTTGCTTACACCCCCAAGTTCAAAGGCAGTCAATTTAGTGCCTTGGCTTGCTAGCACAAGGGAACATACTTTCCATGTTTTATTCATAACTAATTTTTTTTAAGTTGTCTCAGCAACATGCTCTCCTCCCCCCATCTACTCTTCTCTCCTTTAAAAGTGCAAAGCTTATCCAGATAGAAGCTACTTGGGCCTCTGGTATCAAATCCAAATTGTGTCTAATAAGAATTTGACACCTATAGCTATATTAGCAGACTCTCTGGACAGATATGTGCCTCTCATGTCTTGGTTGCTATGCAGTAGTTAGCAGATTTTCATTGCTTTTCATTTTTTCCCAGGTGCAATGCACTTTCTGCTGATGGGGTAGATGCTGGGGGTCAAATCCTGGTCATTTATTGGGAATTACATGAGATATTCAGGAAAACTGCTGGCAACCTTCATAATTCAGACCTTTGTTGGCTAACCAGGGGATGACCATGGGGTGGACATAACCTTAGTGTGAATCGTAGAAGGAGAAATATCATCTGCTGGTCCTAACTGGGGCACTAAGCTCTCTTACTTCCCTGAGAAATTTACAATTGTGATTTTGGCAGGGTTAAGTAACAAGGGGACTGCTCTGTGGTAAAGAAGAGAGCTATTAGATGGAATTACCTGCTTTGCAAAACTGTGTCAGATAATGGAGGAATGGAATTTAAAAAAAAAACCAAACAAACAAGAACAAAAGGAGGAAATTCTCTTTTTCTGCCTGAGCCTGCAGACTGTTTCGCTGTTTGGACTGTAGGTCCCTTGGCTATCAGAGGTAATTCCAAGCATCACAACTACAGCTATGAAAAAATTCTGCATCTCCATCCCATGGGAAAATCTGACATTTTAAAATTTGCTTTAGGTTCCAAAATATGAGGTTAAAGAAAAAGAGAAAAAATTTCCATATTTTCTAATGTGCAGAAAATGTCGAAAGAATTTTTTATTTGAAGTAAATGTCAAAACACTTTGTTTTGACATTTAAAATGTAAATAATGGAAGCACTTCATCCTCGAGGCAGCCTGCAGAGGATCCCTTCCTCTGAGGTCATTTCAACACTTCACACTTCAGCAATGCGTTGACTTCTGGGAGTTGTTGTCCCAGCCTGTGTTTTCTGCTGTGGGCTAGTAACCAGATTGACTACTTCTCCCATTAAACTACCCAGCTAGGAGTGACATCATGTGCCAAAAAAAACTCCAACATTTGCTTGCCTTGTGGGATATGTAGTTTTCTATTAAATCTGCACCCCTAGGAGGAAACATGGACACCTGGTCTTCTGCAAAGTACCACAAAGAAACATACCATTAAGAAATGTGAATTCCTATTTTGTTGCACAGATTTAGAAATAAAGCACTTTGAGATCATGTAAAGGACAAATTTAGGCTGAAGTTGAAACAACTGAAACCCAATCTGATTTTCTCCCTACGTTTTTCACAGAAAGTTTTAATATTCATGTATCCCTGTGGAAAACCTTGGGTAAGCTTTCACTGTAGTATTTCATACCTTGTGCTAGTAAACATACAGCTACTGTTCATCAGCTTTTGGCCATCCAATACGTAAATTGGGGGCAGAGGACTGAAAGCAAGGAAGATCTCGAGTTTATTCCTTGAGTCAACACTGTGATTTAGAGAAGAAGTTAAGCATTTCCTGAATTGATGTGTATAGCCTTGTGGTGCTACTAATAATGTCTTCTTTTTTCTTCTTACCCAGGAACCTCAATGTAGTTTATAAAAGGTAAAGAAACCATGCTCCAGAGAAGGATAAAGGGACTTACCCAGAAGAACTGACCCAGTTCAGCAACCTAGTGACAGGTCATCAAGCCTAGAAAACTAGAAGGGGGAATCCCAAAATATCAGTGCCACATCTCCACATCTGTCTTCATGGTGGGAAAGATTAGAGGAGAGAATGCAAACTCCTTGTCTTCAGTATATAGCAAGGACTAGGCCATTTCCTCCTTTGAGTATAGTTAACTGAGAAGAAAGAATGTCAATGGAGATTAAAATACATTCAGAAATCATTCCTTGATGGATTTGGACAGAAAAAAAAGAAGTGTGGGAGAAACATTTTTTTAGAGCTTATCTGTTTTAGCTGGCACAAATTACTTGCTAGTGAGCTGTAGGTTATATTTGTGACGTATTAATAACTGTAGAAACACAACTGCAGGCAGGATGGGGCTTCATCCCAGTTGAGTATAAATGGGATGAATTAACAAAAAGGATGAAGATTTCAACCCAGCATCCCAAGGCTCCATCTTCATAAATTCATCCCCAGAAGATGCCAAGACCAAAATAGAAGAGAGCAGCTGAGATGGGTGGAAAATGTAGCAGGTGGGTGAGGAAACTGGGTCCCTTGGCAGAGATGGATTTACATGTGGTCTCAACTGTACTGTAGCTGGCTGTGCCATTACAAGTTGACTGCAGATTGCTATTAAAATCAAGTGAATGGATTGGGCTCACAACTTGGAGCCCACTCCTTTTGTGGTTGGGAAGGTGAGATCATTGCACTTGTTCACATCATCTCACTGGAAAAGGAAGAAACCTTCTTGTCTTCCTCAAGCAATGCTTGAGAACTTCTCTAGGCCTTTTTCATCTGACCACCAGCAGGATGACTGGCCACCAGAGGCCCCATGAATGCTGATGGCTCTGAGCTCTCTGCCAGCAGAACTAATGGTATGGGCCTTGCTGGAGAGAGTGCTGAGCAATAAACAACCTAGAGATGCTGCTGAGCCGGTCCATTTCCTGCACGTAAGTTGCACATTGTAAAAACTGAGCCTCAGATTCTTTTTCCTGTTTGCACTGGAGCAGACAGCAGAAATTGCACAATCCTCCAGGCCAGACTCAAGGTGAATTGTGTGACGATAGGTTTCAAGGCAATATTTCACACTTGCTGAAAAAGTGATACAGCCCAGGGGAGGGGGCTGTAATTAGTGAGAGCAGTGACAACCAACAGGCAAAGTGGTTCCATAAACAGAGGAAGAAATGAAACTCATTCCAAAGTCTCTCACTTATGTGCATTCTCTAGTGTTCAATAAAAGGTGTGATCCCTGAGTAAGAAAGTCTTTCTCCTTTCTCCACTTGCTTATTTTGATGAGATATGATAGTCACAATATTTTTAGGCATCCTTTCCTGACTGTCAGGTTAGAAAGCTGTTAGCTGGAAGTTGTACAAGCTGACACATAAACAACATGATCACATAAAACTCTGTTTCTAGAGGGGAAGCCACTGTAGAGTAAAGGTTTTGATTTGATGGAGACATCTGCAGGGGTGGCAGGGAGGAGGGTAGCAACTTTCAGATAAGTAATAGTAGAGGGTTGAAGAGAAAATAAAGTCTTTTATTCTGTCTTTAAATGTGTTGTGGAGGGAGTTCTTCTGAGGACTTTCCAAAAAAGTACTTGTTTAATGTTGTACTGGAAAAAAGGAAGGGAAATCAGATAAAATCGGAAGAACACCTGTCAAAATATTTTGATACATATTTCTCAGTGAACACATAAACAAATAGATAGATAGACAGACAGAAACACATAAGTATTTTTTAAAACTGAAAAGTCAATGTCCAAACATGCATAGTGGAATTATTCAGCAATCATTTGTCTTGTCTTTTGCATAACCTGAAAAAGGCTGCACAAACCATCCCCTATAAGAGCAAGCTTCCTCTGTGCCTGACTGCTGACCCTAGAGGGTCAAAGCTCAGAGAGATGCTGGAGCATTACATGAACCATCCAGCATTATCAAGAATTCGTTCAAGAGCATAGCTGTGTCCATGAAATAAATCTTTTCCACTACTTTCGCTTGAAGGAGGCGTACACTCCTTACAGTAGTAACCCTGATCTATTTGACAGTGAGTGGACAACTGTTCTATGAAATCCATGGTGCCATTTAACTAGCATGAAAATCAAGAACTACAAAACTGGCAGTTTACTCCTGCACATGAGGGAGACAAGATTTTAACATAGAAAAACAAAGGATAAAATCCATGCCAATAACTGGTATCTGGTTGGGAGATCAGCAGATTTGGTTCACCTCTGTGAAGGTGGAAACAGTAGACAGGTTTTGGTCAGATAGCATTTGTCTGTCTAATAAAGGCTGACTTCATGTTCTGGGAAAGGATGACTGATTCTGTTGATGTTCAGACCTTCTGGGATGGGTGGGGGGACAGACTACTAGTAAAAAGATGAGACTTATACTCTAATGGTTTTAGCTAAGGTGCCAGAACTGTCATTGAATGGCATGGCAAAATGACTGTGGCTATCTAGACCTTGAAATGACACTGTTTTTTTCCATTCCTTCCAATCAAGAAAAGGCATTCATCCACAGATATGCTGTGGATAGGGATGCTGGGAATGAAGTAGTAAAATGACTTTAGAAGTCCTGTTTTACTACCATCTTTGCCTCTCTGACTCCTTAGCCTGCAATTTTGCTAACACCTGTACTCCCTGTGCATCAGTACATATGTGCATCCATCTCTGCAGCTCTAAGCTCCACTTGGCAGATGCAGAGAATCAGAAAGAAAATAAAGTGTGTGCCAAGGTAAAGAATATGTGTTCCTCCCAGTCTTGGGGGCTTATTTTTGTTGATTGCCCTGGCACAAATCTCAGCTGTCCATTCCTACAGGGACTTGGTGTCACTCCATGCACAGGGGAGTGCAGGGACTGTTTTCTAAGGCCCAGAAGAGAAGTTGTGTGTTGTCCTGAAGCAAGGTCGTTTGCATACATTCCCTGAAACATTTCAATGAAAAACAAGAAGTGACTTCATCTCTCCATTCTTCCAGAACAAGGGCAATCAAAACCAAAGTCTCTTCAAGAAACCATGATGAAGAGGAAAATCTTCTGCAGCAGATAGCAGGAAGCCTGTAAATAAAATTATTGCCAAGCTTTTGAAAAAATATCAGGATTGTGACCAACACAAGAACCAATGTTTTCAGTATCAGACTGAAAACTGGGAAATTGTTTGACAGAGTCAGTGAAAGCCTTCTCTGGAGAGGCAGATCTAGAAAAGAATCAGAGAATCATGGAATCATAGAAGAGTTAGGGTTGGAAAGAACCCTAAGATCATCTAGTTCCAACCCCCCTGGCATGGGCAGGGACACCTCACACTAAACCATGTCACCCAAGGCTCTGTCCAACCTGGCCTTGAATATGACCAGAGATGGAGCATTCACAACTTCCTTGGGTAATCCATTCCAGTGCCTCAGCACCCTTACAGTAAAGAACTTCTTCCTTATACCCAATCTAAACTTCCCCTGTTTTAGGGGAATGACTGACACTAATACCTTACACAGCCTCTTCTCTTGCCTTTTTGATAACTAATTAATTACATATATTCATATAGTCTCTCTCAAGAAAAGAGATATTTATTTCCTTTTCATTGTCCATAAACCTAGCTATTTTGCACTGAATATTTTCTTTCAATGGTGCATTGCTAGAAATAAGTAACAAATTTGTAATAGCTAAGCAAATACCCTGGCTCCACATATCTTTTCTAAGATTCAGTGTGAACATAAAACAGATGTGATCCCAACAAAGAGGCATCCTCTGATGTACCAGATGGTACTCCTGCATCACTTTCCCACTAGCTAAATATAGTTGGGGTGAAACAATAGTACCAACACAGAACACTGAGGTCTAGTGATATGAGACAGGATTGTTTCCTTCATTCCGGAACCTAGCTATGGATCTCTGAATGGGCGTTAAATGGGAAATAAAAGAATAAATTCCCCCCTTTTTTGCCCTGCACAATTCTTCTCCCTTTTTGGGCATTTTGGACTGCAAAATATATCCTAGCTTTGTTTTTGTTTTTATTTGCAATTTTCATCACCATTTCAACCTTAACTGTTACTGTGGGCCTTTGCTACTGCTGAGTTATAGACAACAGCAGCAGCAGCAGGAATTTTAAAAATAAAGCAGGAAATCTAACAACTGTAATAATCTCTTTACCCCAGAGATTCATTGTTTATACTCTTTCATATATGGTAGCAATAATTATACTAAAGGCTGGTTAGGAAAAAGGGTCAATTTTACATCAGAGAGGAAAATGTAAATTCTTTTTTGTTCCTCCTAAACTGAATACAAAGCCTATTTCATTAAATGTGTCTTTTTGGTAAAAAATGGAACAAGAAGTCTACCCATAAAAATTCCCATATGAAAAAAAAAAGCTTTTTCCATCCAAAAAAAATGAATAGAAAATGTGGATCTCTTCTTTAAAAAGGGGGAGAAAAATTCCAAGTTGACCTTGGTTTTCTCTCTGTTATGCAGGGTTTCTGGTTGAGAGAAACCCCACAGACACACCACATACTCCAACCTCCTACATGTGTCATCCGAAGCAGGACTGACAGGCTCATCTTTGCTGTATTTATCTAGTCTTCTCTTACTGATGAAATTACAGGTTTATTGTGAATATACACCAGCCCTGGTGATCATGTGCCCAGAAATAACAGTGAAGTAGTGGGAGGTCTGTGGCTTGAGTGGCATCATTCAAATACTGACAGCAGCCTCACAGACCTAAACTGGTCATTAACGTACCTTCTTAAGCTAAGAAAGCTTTTCACCATCAGGTTGGCTGAACAGTTCCCAACGCTTCAAACAGAACTTCACAGGATGGGTTCTTCTTGTTTCACAGACAGGTTTCACCCTTTGGCAAGTCACAAGACAAAATATTTTCATTGCCTGAATTGAGATGAATTCTTCACCCAGCATATCGACCTTTCTCTAAACCTTAAATGGCTGTCACAGCAATGGAGCAATAAGGTTCCACTTTGGGTGGAATGATTCATGCTTCAATAAATTCAATTTCAACAAGACATAATTATGGTGAGTCACATAATCACAGATTAATCACAGCACCTCCCATTTAGCAGTCAAAACAGCAGAGGATTCCAAATGTGATGCATATGATACTTCTCTTCAGCTTTTGTTTCAATTAGTTTCCTTTCTGCTTTATAGGTTGATCCTACACAAACTCTAGGAGAAGGCTTTTGGGACTGATCACAGATCTGTAAGGCAGCATGGTGACTTCTCTTGCTGTTTTCCATGGGGTAAACGAACCTAAAAGATAATGAGTTGCTGATACCAATGACTTCAGCAAGAACCTGAGGATCTTCTGTTTTCTGTTGAGCCCCCTTGACAGAATGCATTGCTAGCGGGGATTGAAGATACACAGTGCCTTCTGTATCTGAGTGCACACAAATGAGGCCTACCACCGTGAATTCTTCTGTTGAGTTAGTTCTTCTGATCTGCAGGGGATGGGAAACTTCTTCATGCTGTCTGAGCATCCTGTTCCTATCAGACATAATCAGGATACTTAAAAACATCTGTTAGGGATTCCCTCCTGCTCAGTGCTGTTCCTAAGCATCTTGTGCCTATGCTGGCTCCTGTTTTAGCTGAGGTATGGTACTGTCTCTGCTCTTCTTACTCCATTTTTACTGCTACTGATGTGGAGGCTGAGAAGGGACCAGTCACTTAACAGAAGCTGTGCTCAGCTCATCTCATTTGAACATCACTCTTAGTCTCACGTACATTTGCCACAAACCAGTGAGGGGGAAATTCCTTCTTTGTGATCAGGCAATTTGTGGCTGCCCTTTACCAGACCTCGTGTAGGAACGTATGCAGTGGTTTTTCTAATTATTGTAACCCAACTTATTCTGTGTGACCAGCTTATTTTGAATTGCAGTTGGATCTTTTTATGGAATTGTTTTGCTTTCAAAACTTTCATTCTCCAAAGTGGTTAGAAAGGGGTTTATTTTATTTTCCTTTTTTTTACATTCATTTTTAAGGTAAGGGGTAGGAGGGCAGAACAGGAAGGTGTGGGTTTTGACAAGAAGAGTGAGAGGGAAGGTTATTCTTTGACATCTTGTTTTACACTACGACTGATGAGTATAAAGCTTGACAAGCTGAAATCTACTTCTCTGTGCATCTTGTGTGTTCTCCCTAGAATTCAGTTTAGTTTTAAAAGTTAGCTAAAGGATTGGTGGAGTGGATGGGGTGTTGATGAAGGTGTCAGTAAATTAACATTGTCAGCAAACTAATAAAACCTTTAAAAGAAAAGCCTTTGAGGGCAAAGGTAATGCTTCCTTTATCTTTTTTTCTCTCTCCCCTCCTTTCCCTTTGCAAAAGTTGATTCTTTATTAGTTTATTTTTTAGAAAAAATGATTTATTTCATGTATTTATTTATTTATTTATTCTGTGCACAGAAGGATGACAAACACTAGAGGACACATTTCTGGAAAACAAGGTTCTGATAAACAGCAGGTGAAGTTGAATTGACCAATTTTGAGGCTGGTGTGGGCAGAAGAGAACCAAAGGGAAAACCAAACAATACACATTTGTCTTCAGCACTCCAAAAATTACATGGCATGAGTAAGTGTGTGTGTGAGGCAAAGAGAGTGTGAGTGGTTGAACAAAGAGAATGACCTTGCAAAGGGACTGATATGAATGTGGTGTCCAATAGGGGCATGGACAGCCCTTCAACCACTCAGTGGGCAAAAGACCCATCTGTGTTAGCATGTATGATCTGCATCTCTCTTGGGCTTGCCCACCCCCCAGCCCATGAGGACCTGGCACCCTGGTAGAGCTTCAGGGTCATCAATAGTCTGCAGGCTTCTTTGAAGTCATGACCATAGTGACTTTAAGAAAGGGTCTTCACAGTCATCACAGCCAGAGGTACTACTGGGTACCTCTGTACTGGGGATTTCTGAATTGGATGGGAAGAAACCAGAGGAAGTTTCTGACTGACTGTTTATACTCTCCCGCCAACAAGCGCAGGGTGCGGTTTTGAGTGGAGAATGTTGCTCAGGACGACTGTAAGCCCAAAAAGCCACATTTATTCCATGGCTCAAGCCTGTATCCACAGTCCCAAGAGATTATATTACTCACAGAAAAAGTTATTAAAATCTCCCATGCATCATAAGATATGCCACGCAACAGGACATGGTGATTCTGCCTCAGTCTTAGAGGCATCTGAGTTCTAGAGAAGAAGAGAAGCATCCAGAAATGACTGTATGCTCCCAATAGGACCTTCTAATTTCCTAGCATTTATGGGCTGCAACAACAGACCTCCAGGGAGAGGTCTGCTTTAGCAGTGTAGCCTCAGTAATTCTGTGGACACATTCTTCTCTCCAAGTTAAATCAAAATTAATGCTAAGGTGGTTTCAGAGGCACGATGCAGCCAAGAGGTCTGATGGTCCTTGAAAGACAAGACTCTTATTTTTTTAAAACTTGAGTTGAGATGTCATTCCAGCTAAGCTGTGTGAATTCCATTTTAAACAATACCATGTGCCCCTTGAGCCCTCTATTGTACTCATTTGATGGATTATTCTGAATTTGTTCCCAAACCATTCCCTGGGTTTGCTGCACACTACAAACCCATTGCATTCTACCTCCAACACAGCCACCTCTTAGCTGGGGTAGAGATAGTGATGCAGAGACCCCTGCTCCTCAATTTGGCTTGATTTTGCCTGATCAGACTTTTGCCTGTAAAACGTTTTGGGTCTACTTCTAAGTCACAGATCCATAGGAACCATTCCCAATACCCCTGGAGGTGTGCTAAGGGTGGCATGGAATCATGGAACCAGCTCCACAGCCTAGTATCAAAAACAGGAGCAGACCTGGAAAAATATTACAAAACTCTTCCACTGGCACCAGCAGGTCAGTGTCATTACAGGCAACAGTGTTGTTCTCAGATACTATTTCACTGGCTTCCTTCTCCTTTTTCCTCTCCCTCTTCTGAAGCACATTTTCTTTCCCCTGTATTGCATGGTAGGGTTGTATCCCTGGAGATTCATAGTGATGAGGAGGAGTAGGCAGAGATCAAAAACACTTCTTGCTTTGAAAAGATTATTCCTGGCCTCAAACCAAGTACGGCGAACTCCAATCCATCCATCTTCTTCAAATGGTGTTTCAAAACTGGTCGCCCAACCCTTTTGGATTCTGCTTCCCTTTCAACTTTATATGGCACACAGAATTCTTTGATTTACCTTTAAAAGCATGGCACTGAAGTCTAGACTAGCACAGCTGACTGCTCTTATTTTTCAAACCTGAAGCTGCAGACTTTTGTGGTGTTTTCAGTCCTGCTCCATGTCTTTCAGGGCCAAAATCTCTCAGTTGCTTCACAAATCAGCTAAACTGATTTTACCTTGGCTCACTGACCTTTCCAGGGAAATTAAGTGAAAAAATTTCACTGCATTGCTTTGGAAACATTATCCACCAGCAATTTAAAGTATCAAAGCAACAACAAAAGAGCCAATGATAATTATAAGAAAATCACCAAAATAATGGGTATGGTTTGCCTAGAAGAATGACAAGATCTCCATATGGCTGAAAGAAAGTTTATTTTTAACAGCCAAGTGGGAATAATAGTGTTACTAGTCTAAGATGCATGAGTTGGGTACATATCTGGTGTGTATAAAGTGTACTATGATTTCAAACAACTTTCACATTAACAGGATGGATATTACACAGGAAGAGATCAGCAGACTTCATCTAGTCCATCACAAGTTCAGACAGTTGTGAAAAGACTAAGATGTTTAAGAGTATGCTCACAGGCTGTAAACTACCAGTTTCAGAAATCACGACTTCTTTTTCTTGTGTGTTAGAAGTGTTCTTAGCTCCAAACCTCCTGAAGTATCAGGTGCTTAGAAGTCTGCCCATCCACGCATGACTGCAGTTAATAGTTAAATGTTATTTGGCTGGTTAGTTTCATCTTTGTATCACAGTCCATAAACAAGTGCAAATGGAAGATGTGCCTCAGTGTCACATCTGCTGGATAAAATAGTAAAATGCATCCTGCAACTTATTCCAGAGAGACAGGTCACAGTCTGACCATGCACTGGTGTGCTTGGAAAATTAATGGTTATCCAGCATTGCCTAGTGTTTGGAAAACAACCAGAAAAAACTAAATTGCTCAAGAAAACAACTCCTCTAGCAAATTCAAAATGTTCTGAATGGATTAGCAAGAAACAACATCAGTGAAATCAGTCATTTTATTTCTCCCACATGCTTTGGAAAGTAGTAGGTCATGAATAACTCTTTGAGGATTTTAGGAATGAGACATGCACACATATCTTGGAATGAGCATTCAAGAAATACCAGAGAATGTAAAGAAAGTTTTCAACAGTCAGGATAAATGCATCTAATATGACTTCTCCAAAAATATTGACATGTGGGGAAATAGGGGTGTCTGTAGAAGGCAACAAAACATGGGCCAAGCTATCATGGTAATTTTACTGCAAGAGTATTGAGAAAACCATTCACTTTCTACAGCTTTTCCTACATGAGATAAATCCAAGATATAAGATTCGTACACTTCAGGAGTATATACTGTCATATATATGTATACTGTCATATATATATATATACTGTCAGTATATACAGCCAAAAATGTAGCTAAGAAAAGAAAACAGCCAGAATATGGTTTGGAAAGATGCCATTGAAGTTACTGATTATTTGGTGTTGGTTTTCCTCAGCCCAAGAAAAGGGAAGACAAAACAGAACAAAAAAGTAATTTCTTCGAGAGATTTGCCTTATCAGTAGCAATAAGAAGATTATTAACTACTGTCATTAAAGGTTCAGTTTTGATCAAGTAATAACTGTCTAGTGTGCCAGAGTTGCATGTAAACTGTCATAGTAAAACCTGCTGATCTTGTGTCATTTCAGACTTTTTTTTGTTTTCACCTGGAAAGAAGAAAAACGAACAGTATATATTCATATTAGTCATACTAGATCACTTTTTAAGGTTTGTCTCAGCCAGTTCTACAACCAGTAAGTCAATCAAGAACATACTGGCAGCCAAACTTTCAATGAATGGCTTTTACAGCATTTTTTCTCTAGAGGATTAGCCACAGCTAGGATGCAGAGGTCAAAAAAAATTTTTCAGAAGGTTACTGTACTACCATGAAATTAAAACTTCACACATAGCTCCAGTCAGTACCAGGCAGTTCATAGTGAAAAAACTCAGAATTTTGGCCCCACCATTAAAGTTACCTGATTTGACCACCTGCATGGTTCATGAATATAAGATGCAGTTTTTCTCCCAGTCACCATCTAATGAAATCCATCAACACTGCTCACTGAAAATGTGTTTTCTTGGGGAATGCTCAGGTCTTATTTTGGAGAAGACAAGACATGAGAGAGAGTTCATTGTTTCTGCTGGCGGATTACTCCGAATAGCTAATGTTTCTCCCTTCTCCCTCACAGTTAAGTAATGTGACAAGTTTTAATTCAACTCCAAGCTACTGATTCTTGTTCTGCATTTCTCTGCTGAATTAAAGACTTCTTTAGCAACTGCTACTTTTTCCTTGGGAAAGTAATTATAGAGTAATCAAGTTACCCTTTGTCTCCCCAGTTGCCTTCATGATTAGTTAAACAGATTGATTTCTTTAACTCTCCTATGGTGAAGGGATTTCTCTAGACCCAGAATAACCATGTGGTTCTGTTCTGCAAAATATTGTGGCTTTATATCCTTTCTCAGGTGTGGATTCAAAACTGGATGTAACACGCTGGCACCAGTAAATGTCATCTGCAAAGGTAATGATGTAATCTGTTAGGTTATTATTTCTTTTTTAATGTACCTACCCTATGACCTCAGCAGCCCTGTTTAGCTTGTCTTCATAACCAGAATGAACAGCCTTTTGGTAAATTCAGTCTTTAAAGATGTTTGTGGTGGGGCTCAGTTTTTCTGCAAGTATGACTTACTGCCTTTCTCTTAGGCAGAAACATTTACTGAAATATTTCATTTGAATTTATCAATTGATTGCTTTGATTATAAATTATTGTTACAATAATGCTTGTGTCATGCAGTAGCCATTATCAGCAAGGATTTTATACCCATTACTGGATTTTATACCCAGTGCTGAAAATGCAGATCCAAAATGAGCCTCATTCTAGAAGAGCAGCACTAAAAAAATTCAGGTTTTTCTCCTGGACTGAAATTTTGAGATATGTCAGTCAGTTTTTAATTAATTCCTGCTCTATATAATGTTCAGTACTCATTTGTTTTAAATCTAAATATGGCACCTTGACAATTTAAAAAAAGTAATGATGGGAATCCAAACAAACAACATTTCTAATGAGTTCTTTAATGAACTATGCTTAATTAATGCTACTAAGACAGTGGTTGCTGTTTTCAGAAACCATACTAACTTAGAAGTTTTGTTAAGTTTTCAAAGGATTTCTGTGTCCTCAGTGAGGACATGACTCCTTTCTCAGGAGTGAGAAGTTTGTTGCATCAGTAACTATTTTTGAAGGGTCCCACATCCTACCCTCCATGGCCATGCCTGGCTCTTATTTTTGTCAAACACCAAATCACAAATCTTCATCACCATGTTCTAACAGAGGATTTGGGCTGACAGTGAAAGTTTAAGTAGGTGTGAACAGTAACAGTTTTTTTTGCCGGCTTGACTTACCTTGTGCCTTAGAGTCAGACTTAAAGAATAGGTAACCCTACACAATGGCATCAAGTTTTTTTCCAAGATGTGTTGTCCAGACCAGCTTACTTCTATATTTTTTCCACATTTCTTTAACATTTCTTTAATCAGGCTACTTTATATACATATATATATATATTTTTGTTGATATCATTCTGAGAACAAACAGAAAAGGTGAAACAGTTTCATGTGTCTCATCAGTAGTAGGATCCAAGGAATAGAACTATCACGACAGTGCCTGTACCTGAAAAGATGCTTCAGTATTCAAGTTACTTTATGAAAGGCTACTACATCTCCATTAAAAGATGAAGGCTCTACCTTAAAAAAGGAATAGTAAATCAAATGATAGTAATGTATTAGCACCAGAAAAAACTCTCAAACAAGTACTATTCAGGATTAAAAAATCGTTATATTTAAAAATGTTACAGTAGTAGAATGAGAAAATGACAAGAATATTTGTGGGAAATAAATCAGATGGATTTGAGCAAACTGACTTTTGGATGCACAAGTTAATAGAATGAGTTTAAAACTTGAGGAATGAAGATAGTTCAGTTCACACTGTAATAAACTGAAGAGGGAAAAGGGATGTTTCAGGTTTCTCACAGTGGTTTATACCCTTCCATTTTTCAGCAAACCCTACCAGCTTTTAGCCCTGGATATATTGCAAGCTATACCAGCTGCTAGAGAGAGAGGCTGCACAAAGCAATCCATGTCATAGGAATTTGAGCAGAACAAGAACTGAGAGTCCCTCAGGTAGCAGAAAGGAAGACAAAGCCCCCTGCAGATTTGTCTTCATGGTAAGAGGTCTCTGCAGAAATAATTAATCCATGTTGTGGGAGTGAAGTTGATGCTGATCAACGCTCATTACTCAAGCTGTTGAAAGAACCAAAAGTGAAACAAGACACTGGGGAGGGTGAAACTGGTAATGATCTCTAGGAAATTATGAGAAAGAATATTTTGCTTGCCAAGAAAGCCAGCCCCAAGGATTCTGGCAGGTGAGCATTTAAGACTTACTGTGTAGACAAAAGGGAGATGCAAGCTGAGCATGCTTCTTGGCAAAGAAGGATGAAGAAGGCAGCTGTACATCATCCAGGAGGACATGCTGACTCTGTGCCAAGTGTCCATTCTGTATGTACTGGAGCACTGTTCCCTGCCTGCTGGCTCACAACAGCCATTTTCTGTTCCTTGTGCTTTTCTCTACTGATAGACCATCAACTTCAGATAAGAGGCTGGCTTACAATTAGTGACCATCATGGGAATGCAGAATTATTGTTGTATGAAAGATAAAAAGAGTGACTTTATTTCACTCCATCTCACACTGGAAATGAAGGACAGCCTTCTTTCAATTGCTACCTGTCGTGGTTTAAGTACTTGCTGAAGGCCAGTGACTTCTTTAGCTGTAGCAGACTTTCCTAAGTGCCTTACCATCTGTTCAGTGCCTTTGACAATGTGTTTATGTTGTCAGTCACATAAGGGAAAAAAATCAAAGTACTTCATATTTTTTGTTATTGGAATATGTTGAGATGACATTAATTCTACAGACAGGGAACCCTCTACTCATGAGTGAATGCATGCGTTAAATACTAGGGCTGCTAATGGACCCTGTTTCTGATCACTGCTGTCATAAGTGATAACAGGTCTGAGGCCAATTAAACCCCTTTTCACATTTTTCTCAAAGCCAGAGGATGCTGGGAAGAGATCCTGGCCCCACCAAGAGTGCTGAGGGGAGGGTCTTAGCGCTATTAGGGTAACGAGATCTCTCTCTGCTCAGACACTTCTGCACTACTCACTGCATGATACCCAGGCTCCTGTCTGGAGCTTAGACATGAGGCTTGGCTTCTGCATAGCAAAGTGATGACAGAGCCGGGAGGAGTTACCAGTTGTCAGTAATCTCACCCAGCAATGTTGGTGTCAGGGAATTCTTCAGTTTTAATATCTCACCCCAAGGTTTCCATTTGCAGCGGGAAACATGAAGCAGAAGCAGAGGTCCATCCGTTTTGGGGTACACTTGCAGTTGGTCAAATTATCAGGAAAGCATTGCCTCATGAGATGCCTGCCATGTTCTGAGACTCTGTTTGACTCAAAATACCACAGTGCATGTGCAACAAATCCAGACTTGCTACTGTTTTGCACAGGAAGTTCCACCTCTCTGGCCATTTTCCTCATGAACAGTATTATCAGTGGGAAACAAAATAAGATGCATCTGAAGAAGCTTAAAACCATGGTCACTCTGAATTTGTGAGGTCCTTGTATGTAGTTGGCAGTAGCAGGCTACTTACATAGGCAGGCTCTTTTTTAATCAGCAGGAATTTGGTATCAGTGTATCTGTATGCTAGTGTGAACTATGTTTGGGCTTTGAAACCAGAAGGCCTCAATCACCTAACACACAATGCCACTTCCCAACATCTCTGTATATCCTCAGTCCTGTAAAAATTCCCATCTTTCAGATCCCAAAGTGAAAGCAACTTGAGATAATCTGTCTAATAGGCAGCTTTATGGATCCAAGCACTTCTTTACTGTCTCCTTTCCTGCTCTTTTCCAGAGTTAAAGATTGTATCTGCCAGGCGAACACTGAGTTGGGATGGTAGTGTTTCACTGGTATTTCATTGGTATGAAGAATGCTGAATTTTTCAGCAAGTTGTGAAACCCAAAGTCCTTGCCAACTTTCCTTTAAGCTTTTTAGATCCAGTGTTTGTGTTTGCTTTCTGTTTCAAGTGAGGCTACATGTGGCAGGCCAGCTAGGGTCTCTGTCCCTTTAAAAATCCTGTGTCAAAGAAGGATACCAGGCAAACACAGGAAAATGATGGGAATTAGTTCCTGATATCCAGATCCCTGATCTGCATGTGTATTTCCAAGCTGTAATATATAACCATAATATAAATAAAATTTTAAAAAATCAAGACAGTCAGAGGGGTTTAAACCTCCTTTTCATTAAATATAATTCATTAAATATATCTCCCCTGTGATTTTACGTGAGACATACTCTAGGATTGTTTTTCTTGCCTTCCGGGTTCTGAACCAGAGTTTATTGTTTGAACTAGTATAAACTGTTTCTTTTGTGAAGGTTTTACCCTCAGAGATCCTCAAAATCTATTGCAGATTTGAAAAGCCTATTTAACCTTTTCTGACATTTAAAAGAAAACAGAAATCTAGCTCTGCCAGCTGAAAAGTGAGTTAAAGGAACCAGTCCAGTTTGTGTCCAACTGCATGAAGAAAGGATAGTCAAATTCCTTCCATTTTACACATAGTTAGGCATGAAGTTGTACAAGAGAAATAAAGAAAGACAATAAAATAATGGTATTGTAACAGCTGAAGCAAACCTTGGGTAACTGTCAGCAGTGAAATGTCCAGAGAGCATTTGTACCATTCCATTTCATTAAGCTGAAGGGTGGGATTTCAGGCTGTAAAAGATTATAGCAGATCTCTTCAGAAATTTACAGCTCACAGTGCAGCAAAGCACAAGGGAAGTCTCCTTTTCTTGTGTACGCAACAGGGAGCCTGGGTTTTGTCTCTCTGATGATGATGATGTGTAGGAGAAGAAGGTTGCCAGAAGCATCAATGAATACTGAAGTGTGCTCCATGAACCCTTTTTTTCTTCCTTGTAGCTTACAAAATGCATTTGCACAGTCAGTTTTATTAAGTTCCCAAACTCTTGACTTTGTGGGCTGGATTAGTACAGGAATGCCTCAGGGGTGGCATTTAGGATAATGTCTGATGCTTTGAGGGCATAATGCATAACAGGAACAAGTGCAATGAATGCCACAGGAGAAGGGACATTTCTTGCATTTCAAATATTTTACCCAGCAGGAACTACTTACTCTGTTTTGCACCCACTGAGGTTCTGGCCCGAAGGCCATCACTGAGCTGCAAGGAAGCTTTAAACTCTGGCTAAAGTAGGAATATGTGCCTATTGCAGCTGCAGCCTTTTGCTCTGTGCCCTGGGTTTAGCAGCAGCAGTCATTTTTTGCCTTCTTAGTAGCTGGTGCAGTGCTGTGTTTTTGACTTTCAGCCTGGGAACAATGCTGATGACACTAATGTTTTTAGTTTCTGCTCAGTAATGTTTACTCTAACCAAGGACTTTCTGAATCTCATGCTTTGCCAGGGAGAAGGGGAAGCCATGAGGAAGCAGAGACAGGACACCTGACCCAAACTAACCAAAGAGGTATTCCATACTATGGCACATCATGCCCACTATATAAAGTGGGGGCAGTTACCCGGAAGGGTTAGATCACTGCTTGGGTTGGGCTGAGTATCAGTTGACAGGTGGTGAGCAGTTGTATTCTCTTCCCTTGTTATTTCCCTTATCATTCTTATTATTGGTGGCAGCAGTAGTGGTTTGTGTTACTGGACTGCTCTTATCTCAACCCATGGGAGTTAAATTCTTTCAGTTCTCCTCCCCATCCCTCTGGGAGCACGGGGTAGGAAGTGGGGGGAGTGAGAGAGCGGCTGTGTGGTTCTGGGTTACCAGCTGGGCTTAAACCATGACACTCTGTAACAGAGCCAGTACACTGGGAAGCTAAGTTCATCCTCCTCAGAAATCAATTTAGTTTCAGTCTCCTCTCTCTTTATAGGCTAGCATCCTCCCCTTATGTCAGTGGAACTCCTGCTAATGTGCCCTGGTGTAAAACAGTATTTAGGATAGCAGTTCTCTGTCAGCAGAAAAGACAGGGCTGGGGGGGAGATGGTCATTCTAGATGACTAACTGCCCTACATACTTTTGCAGGTGACGTTTGCCTGTAGCAGCCGACATCCTTCGGTTCTTTTTTTCCTGCCTGCTGATTCACCAAAAATGCTGTATTGAGTTTGTCCTTGCCAGAGAGGAGGAGGTATCTACCAGCAGCAGAGAAGGTTAAGAGATGTGCACTGGTGCAAGTTTCCATCAGGAATGGCAATTTTCACCAAACAGATTTTCTGAACTAAAGAATTTTCAAAATCACAATGGGAATAATGCAAAATGAAGTGTTGCAATCCAAATGAAATGCAACCCAAGTTCAGAAAAGCTTTGCTTTCCTTTCTATGTATGCAAATAATTAATTTTTGTCTTGATTCAACATGTCATTTGCCTTAATTTCCTTATTTGACCATTGCGTTGTGGGAGTTTAGATTCACAACTCTGTTCTCTCTACTATGGGCCCATAGTCCTTTGGAGGACTGCACCTCCCAAGAAATAACATACATTTGGCTTGGCCTGAATTATATTCTGTATTGGATACTCATGTGACTCTAACTCTGTATGAGAAATGTAATTTGGACAGAAAAATTTAGCCCATAGAGAAATGTGGGGGTTCTGGTCTTTTAACTGAAAAGCTAAAATAGAGACCCTTGCAAAAAGTGAAGTTCAGCATTAACTGAATTCAGGGAAAATTGAGCATGTGTGTCAAATCTAGCAAACAAAAGGAAACATTTCAATATAGGTAGTTTTCCATTCTCATTTCTATTCAAGAACAATGAAAATGCTGGCAATCCTTAACAGAAATTATAAGAAATCTTGGGTTTTGTGCAAATTTATTATTTTGGAATACTTGCTTCAGCTTAGAATAATAAGTTTTGACACGCTGGAAGTTCCCAAGGAGCAGGAATTCTGAATTTCTCACTGCTGAAAGTCCATGTTCATTAATTTTCATGGTTTTTTATGTGCAGGCTCTCCTCTGTGGGTTATAAAGGCTTGAACAGTAAAGCCAAAACCTTTGCCGAGGATTTGTACATGAGTAATTGAAGGATTTAATTCTTAAAAGTGGAATTGTGCTCAGTTTGGTTTTATAACTAAAAAAAATTTAATATAAGTTGCATAGGTCAAAGGAAGTCCTTAATTGTGCTGAAGTGATCCCACAAAAAGCAGTGTAAATGAATCAAAGAACCACCAAAGTCTGCAGTGGAGCAGAGTTTGGACTCCTCTACAACCTTTTATTAGTTTTATGCTGCAAGTGATTAGTGGCCCAGGCTTCTTGTGCAAAATTGTCAGTTCAGACTGGTTTCTTGGCTAGATTTTGAATATGCAAAGAAAAACATTTTGCGTGTGCAGTGTTGTGGGACTTGTGCTCACTTTTGCAAGCATGTTGGTTTTTTAACCTCAATACTTCAGTTTCCACATTGCAGAGGTTACCCCTCAGGTTACCAAAAAGACCCCAGAGAGTTCAAACAACCTGAAGGACTGATTCCCATTCTACTTAATAGGAGTATGAAGCTCACAAACTAAACTGTTTTGCCTTCAGATCTGGTTTTATGTCAAATAATCTTGTTTTCAGTTCAGCCCTCTGAAGAGCTTCAAATACAGCAATGAGCACAAGTTTGGTAACTATGGATGATTTTACCTTGGTTACTTACTTTTCTGAGATGGAAACTAAAGAGCTTCTGAAGCTGTTAAGAGGGGATCTTCAAACTCAAATCAATAATTTATATCATGCCAACAGATTTAAACGATAGAGAAACTGGTAAGATAAAATAATAAATTTCATCAGTTCTTCCTATGATGCATGTCAAAAGTGGCTTGCGGTTCTCTTCACAGAAGTGAAACTCTCTAGACAAAGAAAGAGGAGGCAAAAGTTTATTCTCAGTTCATGATGTAAATAGAGAACACATTTTGGTGATTTTCATGAGCTCCTGAGATAGACTTTGACGTGAAGATGATTCTTCATGTCTTAGTGGGGACAAAACGAATGACCAGCCTACAGGGAACACAGTGGGAGATCCACCCAACACAAGTAGACATAAAATAAACTTTCCTCCCCTTTCCTATGAAAAACATCAATTTTCCTTTTTTATATTAAAAAAAAAACCAAAACAAAACAAAAAAATCCTGTCAAACCAGGAAGCATTCTTGTGTTTTCAGGAGAAGTAGGACAGATTCAAGACAGGTGTCCACTTTTCACTAAATAAAAAAAGTATTTGGCTGAAAGCCCCAAATAAATACATTTCCCCAGTTTTTGCAATAGACAAATTTGAAATCAGCCTCCTAGAGTTATGCAGGACAATGACAAGACCTTCAACATCTGGGAAAAGTGTTGTCAGTTTGACCATCCTGAAAATTTTGTTCAGTCTTGATGGCTATAGCTGTCACTGCAGGTAAATACCTGAGATTGCATTTTTGCATATCTATTCCCACCACGAGCCCTGTTCTGCTACCATTCCATTGTCTGGTAAGGGTCCTGGTTCTTCATTGTGAACAGATTTGAGAGCAGCATTGATTTACCATGTTGTGGGATAGATTGGGCCCACAACCATCCGGAGACCAAGCAAATAATACTCGTAAAACAGCTCTGCTCCTGCTGGTACTTAAATTTTGTAAAAGACTCTGGGGGACAGTGGGAGCTGGTGGGTGAAGAACTCATTGTTGAATCTTTCATTTTTTTCCCCTGCAAGAGAAGAAGAAAAAATTGGGGTGTTGAGTGTTTGGTGGAAAGCAAAACAAAAACATAACCCTGCCTCTACCAGGCATGGATCCAGCCCTGTGACATTCTTTTTTTTTTTTTTCACTGGCTCTCAACATTTATGTAAAGAATAAGGCAAATAATGTAACTCTTCTCTTGCAGTCTCTGCTCTGAATATGCTCCTATTGAGTTTGTTCCCCTTTTCAACCTATCTAATTGTCCATCCTACCTTGGCATTCCTGTGCCTCTGAGACTTCAGACATCCTAAGCATCTGAAGTGGCTTTTCATGTTCCAGGAAGCTCCCAAGCTGTCACCAATTTCCCCTCACCCCAGGAGGCTTTTGAGAATCCAAAGAACAGCCTCCACTTTTCGGGGGGAACCAGATCAAACCACAGCACCAAGCAAGCAAGAAATTGCCAAATATTTTCTCTTTATCTTGGAAAAAAATAAAATTAAATAATAAACCCATTTCTAGCTCTTAGTTTATTGCATGTGTCTGTGATGCCAAGGGGAAGGGATACTTTCCTTCCATTAATAGCATGGTACTGAGACACCAAAACTAGTGGAGCATTTCAAATTCCAACAGGAAGGGTGGGATAGAATCCCTTTGGGGGAACAAACCAATTGTCACAATCAGGATGAGGACAAGGCAAAGCAGTTAGGTAAGTAGCTAGCTCAGATTCAACTTAGGCTTTAGATCACCTCAGCATTTCTCCCCCTTCCCTTTATAAGTGCCAGCAGTATGCTAATAATTATTTCAATTCCTCTGCTTATTCCATGATGGCAAATCTCTTCCTATTTTTCCCTCAGTGGAACAGGATTTGAAATTCATTTAAAAGTCCATTCAACAGGGGAAAAGAAGTCTAAAAAGTTGGACCTGGGCCAGATTCTGGATCTTTGATCTTCATCTGTGACTGGCTCAATCACTGGCCAATAGGTTAAGCCAGGGTCCTGCAATCTGGGAAGTTGATGCTGTTCTCAGCTTGTTACAGAGCATGCTGCAGACACCTGCACCTTCTTCAGCTGTAGCTGATCACCCTCTGATCATCTTGCCACACACATCCTTCAGCCACTGCTGCACTGCTACCTTTTAGATTTCACCTCAGACTCCACATACAAGATCATCCCTGGAGGTGCCACATTTTGGTGGCACCCTGGGAAGGGTGTGGACAGCTAGAAAGGAAGAGAGGCTGCTAATGCTGAGGTCGGTTTCTAACCCCCAAGACCAAAAAGATGCCATTGAGATTTCATTGGGCGCAGATTTCACCCTCTAAATTGCTCCATCTTCCTACCAATGAAAACATTATGTTTCTGAGTCCTTATCTAGATGATTTGGGGTGCACAAAAGCACCACTTTCCTTCATCCTGTCATCAAGAAGTGCAAGAAATCCTCCTACCAGAAAAAATGAAAAAGTATTAGTTCAGGTAAATGGCTTCATTTAGTAAAACTGTATCTGTGCCTGATGGCTTCTGGAGCAGACAGGGGATGAACAGCGTCTGTCAGGAGCACAGACACTGTGGCGTGGAGCGGAACACAAGTCCATGCTCCTGTTTACAAAAGTGCCCCAAAGTGCTTGCAATAAGCATTGCCAATCATTGTTTTCTCTAGTGAGATGTATCAGTCCCTTACTAGAAAAGTCACCCAGTTCCTCTTTTTTCTCACAGACTGTAGCACTAGGATGCAGCAGTAAAGGGGCAAGCAATGTAGTTTCAATTAAGGCCCACTAAAAACAGCTCTTACTATGTTATAAATTCTATATTTATCCTGAAACACCAGCCCCATCCTGAGCCTTTCTCCCCCTACTTTAATTGTTTGCAGAAAAGTTTCCATTGTGTTTTCTTTTCCATTTTTTTAGGACTGTATTGCAATATAAATAGTCTTTTTTTTTTTTTTTTTTTTTTTTTTTTTTTTTTTTCTTTTTTTTTTTTTT
>NDXB01006386.1:23272-37177 GCA_002631895.1 Agapornis roseicollis | reverse complement strand
TTCCTTTTTTTTGGTCTTTTTTGCAATATAAATAGTTTTTTTTTTTTTTTTTTTCTTCTTCTTTTTCTTTTCTTCTCTCTCTATTTTTGCTAATAGTTTGGTTTCTCTGCTTGGCTGAATGCACATGACTCTGAGGTTTTGTGATATAATTGCATGATTGCTTCCAAATTTTCCAACCAATGGGGCATCTAGTCAGTTGAAAAATTTCATTATCCACTGATACATGCTGGAGGAGAGGCAAAAAAATGGTTTCTCCACGTATCATTTCCTTCCCTCTCCTCCCCCATATCCAACCTTCTCCCTCTATACCCAGTGTAGGGATAAAGTCAACCCAGCTGCAAAAGAAGCAACTGTGAATATGTGAGTTCAGAGGTTTTGTGGTTGTACCATGCTCCTTCACATTGGAGATAACCCACCCAAACTCAGGGGCAGTCCAGCTAAAATATTCAAGTGTGGTCTGCTGTGTGGTATAGAGGCAGGTATTATCCTTATTCCTTAGAGAGATGGTCTCTGGCTGGAAATGTCTGATTTCAACAGATCTAGTTATTTTATTCAGTCTTGCAGTTGCAGGCCAAGAAAAAGAAAGTGGCACTTTTAACCCTTTATCACCCAATTTTTCCTCTTTTACTTGGTTACTAATATCTTTAGCCTCAACAATTTTATTACCACATATGGATACTACAAAAGTGCTTGCATCCTTTCACATGCCATCATTTTTCTGCTGGTATGTCTGACTCCCAGGTTCTACTATGTTGATTAAATCAGTGAAGACCATAGGTAAGAATAAAAGAGGGGGAGAGAGGAAAGGACAGCATCCTCTTCCTTCATCCAGAAGAACTCAGCTTTCTTATGGGATTTATGCACACATGTTGAAATAGGGAAGCAAGCCCTCTTGTCTCTGCTTCCTTTTGTCCTTGATGGAGTGAAGCCTGGTTTTGGTCCTCTTAGGATCATTGCAACCCTCTTCACCTCCCAGGTTGTCCCTAGGGTCTTGCATGCTGGAGGAAGCAAAGGCAGGAGCCTACCACCTTTCTTCTTCTGCCCTGATCTTCTGGTTGTTGCCATGCACAAAACATAAAACCTCCTTCCTCCTCAAAGGACTATTTAAGGATCAAGATCTGAGCTCAAGGTTTCACCTCATTTGAGCAGACTATGTAAAACAAACAAACAAACAACCCAACCAACCAAAATATCATTGCCACTTCTGAAAGCTCCTTTTTAAGTACCAACTTTTGTATTATGCTTTGATGAGCCTGAATTATTTCAAGGTGCAGAACTCTAAACTTAAGGAAAAAAAATCCGCACAACAACAACAAAAAAAGCCTTCTTCATTTGTCTTTTAATTGAAAGCATCTCATGAAAGTTGGAAATCTTCACTTACAACGAATTTGATCACTGCATTCCACTTTCACATAAAAAATAAACCTCTTAGGGAAAGGAGAGAAGAGGTGAAGAGAGGAGAGGAGAGGAGTGGAGAGGAGAGGAGAGGAGAGGAGAGGAAGGGATGAGAAGGGAAGGGAAAGGGAAAGGAAAAGGGAAGGGAAGGAAAGGAAAGGGAAAACTTCTAGTTTCTCTGAATAGTTCAAAAAATTATAATCAACTTTTCCTGGTTAAAGTTAGAGCTACTTTCAAAACATTGCTTTAAGTCATCAGCATGTTTTAGATATGGTTTCTCAATGGTGAGGCATGAGATCAAGCACATTCATTTGCCTATAATATTAAGAAATCATTTACAATAGGTAATGTAAATTTCTAGGCAGGACTTTTTTAAATATCCTACGTAGGCTGCTCTCTGGAGTGCCCTGTTTCTCATTAGAAGTGTGGTATTTTCCTCTTCCTCTAAAATGAAATCTAGTTTCCAATTAAAAGCTGGCCCCTCTGACAGATACTTTGTTTCACTTTCAGGTCCAGGTTCCTTACCTCATTGACCCTATCAAACGCCTCCAGTGACTTATAAAACTAATGGGCATTATACACAGCTGCACCACCAAAAATCCCCCAGCATTCAATTGCTATTATGAGTCTTTTATCAGTCGGCTCTAGAGTAGAGAGGGAAACAATTTTCCCACCCCATGAAATTGAGATTTCATAAATATTCCCTTTTAACATTATGATGGAAAAAAAGACCCTTCACAGTTTTTTATTCCTTTTGTAAAAACACTCCACACCACAGGGGAACAGTAACCTGGTGGTTAAGAAATTCCAATGGGATATGGAGCAGGAGCAGGGGCAGGGGCAGGATTTCTACCTGCTATACCAGGCTATGTGAAATGGGAGAACAAATTCAGGAGACCCACGTTCACATGCTGGTCCACCTCAGACTGTGTTCTTAGGCCAGTCTCTTCAGCTTCCTGCTCCTGAACCCCTGCTCTCTAACTTTCCTGCCCACCATTATCAAGATGATCTTTAGAAGTTAAGAATAAGAACACAAGGCAAAATACGGGCAGGTGTCACCTAGGATAAACCTCATTTTCAGAGAATGAGGTTACTGTGATTACCAACACCAAATCTACACTAAGGACAACTCTTGGCTTCTCAGTAAACTAGAGAACTTTAATTCATATGTAATTGCATGGTGCCAGCTAATTATTAGAAACATAATGGCCAGTTACATAATCACGACAGCCTCAATAAATGTGGTTATTATGTAGTACTTTATTAACAGACAATAAATGCAATCTTAAATCTAAATTAAATCTTCATCTGGTAGGTGCTTCATTTTAAAAGGGTATCAGAATGTGTCACTGAAGTGGAATGTCAGCATATTTAATGTCATGTGACAAAAATCCTGTTCCAGATGTTTCAGATTTTGTTCAAGGGACAAGTGGAAGAATGTTCCTGGAGAATAGCTTTATGCAGTACAATCTCATCTATTGCTCAAGTATTTTGTCTGAAGAATTAATTCTCATCAAAACATAAACCTTTTGGAAGTCACTTTTGGGCAATATACTCCAGAGGATCTTGGGAAACTGAGAAATCTGGTGTGGAAGCATGGTGGTATTTCTAGCTGGATGACCACCCACTTCCTCCTATAAGATTCTTTGAACGTACGAAACAAAAGCAGGCAGATTGAAAGCCAAGAAAGAGGGAAGTTATTTAAAAATAAGTGTCTTGATTGACAGGAACAAGGTGGAAATTGCTAGTTTCCTAAAACCAGATGCTCACAAGCACTCCTGAGGATGCCCCCTCTCAGGAGCCATAAGGGCACTGTGCCTTGCTCTAGGCAACCAAATGGCATCGCCCAGGAAAAGGGCTTTCTTATCACTGTTGCTGGCAAGGCAGCTCTAGCCATTGCTTTCTGGTGATAACTCCTTTCACAATAATTTTTGAGCTTTCACAGCCTAGGGTTCAATTATTGCCATCTGGTCTACCTGGGTCAAAACCAAGAAAGGCAGGGAAACCCTGCAGTCTGCACAAAGAAATTAATGAATAAACTAAAGGCTTATGTGAAAACGTAACTGATTTTTCCACATAGATCTGACAGCTAGATTTCCATGTGCTTTAGAAATTTCCTGCAGGCTTCAGTTATGCTGACAGGCAAGGAAGAGAGGACAGAATATTTTGCAAATATTTACTCTCACTGAATAAGCTCACTTTGAAGAAGTTCATCATAATTTTCCTTCTTTGTACACTGGTAACCTGGAAATAGAGGAGAATAGTAGCAAAAAATGCAAGTAGTCCTACTGGCTATTTGTCCCAGTGCTGCTTTCAGGAATGCATCTGTGAAACCAGGAGTAGTTATACAATAAACAACTTTCTTTAAAGGCCACAAGGGATCGTTTTGATTAGTCAAACCTCCAGAGAAGCCATGTGTCCTGGGTTCAGAAGTGGCAGTCATATTTTTCTTCTTCATAGTAACTGGTGCAGCACTATGTTTTTGAGTTTCGACCTGGGAGCAAACCTGATAACAGGAATGTTTTTAGTTACTGCTCAAATGTTTTACTCTGACCAAGGACTTTGTTAGTCTCATGCTCTGCCAGGGAGGAGGGGAGGCCGGGAGGAAGCAGGGACAGGACACCTGACCCAAACTGACCAAAAAGGTATTCCATACCATAGCATGTCATGCCCAACTGAGAGTTACCCAGAAGGGCTAGTGTTCTGGAGGTTGGAGGAGGTATTCAGTTGGTGTTGAGTTGGGTTGGGGTGTCGTAAGTTATCTGTTGGTGGTTAGTGAGATGCTGTATTTTTTTCCCTTGTTATTTCCTTTATCATTATTATTATTGGTGGTAGCAGTAGTGATTTGAGTTATACCTTAGTTACTAAACTGTTCATATCTCAACCTGTGGGAGTTGCATTCTTTTGATTCTCCCCCCATCCCTCTGGAAGCAGGGGAGGGCAAGAAAGGGGGATTGAGTGAGTGAACGAGCTGTGTGGCTAGGTTTAAACTGTGACACTATGCAAGCTGGACCCTGAATAAAGCTAGCACAAATAAGAAATGGTTCCTTGGCTATATAAAGAGGAAAAAGAAACGAGAGACCATGTGCAGATGAGTGAAGAGAGACTCTAGGTGATTTTATGGTATAGGCCAAGTATCTACTGGCTCACCAGGACAGGGTGGGATGCAGGAGCAAGGCTAAATGCTGGAACTGGTGAGCTGGGGATCAAGGCTTAAGAGCTACTATTAGTAAGTAGAAAGAGGAAGAGAGACCACATGACTGAATAAGCACCGAGAGCAAAGCCTCTTGAAAGAGAATTTTAACAACTGACTTAGAAACCAAGTCTGTCTGACAGTCAGTTCTACTAACCCCAAGCAAGTTGCTCCCATGTCAGTTCTGAAGTTCAGGAGAAACCATATGGACACTTTGCTTTGGTGTTCAGGAAGAGGAGACAATGAGAACCTGACTAATGGGGGAGAGCACAAAAATGAAAACTTGCATGGATGAAGTGAAAGCAGAATAAGAGTCATGTGTAAATGCAGGGTTATTCCCTAAGCTCAATTCTCAGAGAGTGAAAGAATTAGCATAATCAAAGTCAAGTAGCAAGACTTTTTCAATAACATTGGCTGCTTTGCAGGTTCATAAATTAAGAAGGGAGTGAGGGCAAAGGTGAACTGCTCAGCTGAGGAGCTTTTCTTAAAGCAGCCACTATAAGTGAGGTACTGGTTGTGTGGGCATAGGGCAGATAGAAAACCTGGGCAAGATGCAAAATGCACTCAAAAACATTGGCTTTCAAACTAATGTATCGAGTGAGATACCTGTATTTCAAGCCTGGTGTTAACCCAAAAGAAGGGATGTTTGTATAGTCAGAGTGATGCATGCCTAAGAGAGTGTCCAGCTGCTCTACTGCATATGGAATGCCAAGGTCAATTTCAGCCAAATTTGGCTGGAGGCTAGTGTCTCCCAGTAGAAATAATGGATGTAGAAAGCCTTTCTGAATACCAGACATGCAAGATCTGTTTTTGCTAATACATAGAGGATGCCATTGTTTGCAGAAAAAGAAAAAATAATTTCCTCATTATTAGGTTTGTAGGCACATTGTAC
The DNA here is from genome assembly GCA_002631895.1 of Agapornis roseicollis. NCBI lineage: Eukaryota > Metazoa > Chordata > Aves > Psittaciformes > Psittacidae > Agapornis > Agapornis roseicollis. The sequence goes on along the minus strand of NDXB01006386.1, from coordinate 31,697 downwards.
ACCAGAGACTGTCAGCCAGTGGTGCTGGTATTAAACCCTAAAACTTCTGTCCAAAGCCTGCTGTTTAGGAAGGAAGACGTTCAGTCTGTAATGCTGGTGTCCTAGTCACTTGGACCATAAGCACATCCTTTGGGAACTTGTTCAATTGGTAGATCACATGCAGGTTTGGAAGAGAATTTCTCACATACTTTGAGCTTTCAATGTTCTGGTGGAGATTTTAATAAAATTCAGGCTCGCTTGTATTTCTGCGTGCAACTGACATGTCCCTGGCAATGTTGCAATGCATTAGGATTAGTGTCGCAGCCCTTTTCCCTCAAACCACCATGATCTTTGTCTACTGTGGAAAAGATTTTACCTCTCTTCCCTGCTCCCTGAATTGTTTGGATAATACCTTGGATGTGGTTGGCATGGATGAAACGTATTAAGAACTAAAGAGAAAACACACCTTCAAATGTGGTAGGCAGGGATACAACAAACACTTCAGCAAATGCACAAGGCATTTCCATTGTGGATCACAAGAAGACAGGTAGAAACAAGTGTAGAAATAAATCCATAGCTGTACCTAGGTCCTAATCCCAGATCTTGCTGGAGCTGATGGAAAAATCCAGTGGACTTCAAATAAGGCCCATATTCCAAAAACAAGAGTTTAGAAAAAACATTAAAACATGAAAAAGCCAAAGGGAAAGAAGAGATAAATTACTTTTACCCAAAACAAACCAGATGTTTCACCTCAAATCCACTTTCTGTTTCCATGAGAATAAAGACAAAGAAAATAATGGCTGTTAGCCTTTTCTTCAGTTCGGACAGCAGAGACCCAATGGGTAACAGGCTGTAAGACATAGTGACCCTCACATAGTTCCTGTGTCATAAATGAGTCATGGCAGTAGCATACTCATAAATATATTGGAAAGAATAATGTTAGTCTAAATGGTTTGATTCAAGCAGAGGCAATAAAAGGCAAAAAACATCTTCAGCTTGCCTCATATTCCCATTTCCTTAATTATTTTTTTTATGTATATGTATATTAAAGGAAAGGTCTTAATTGCATTTTCTGTCTCCAAATGAGCAATGTGTTTTGGAATGGATGAGAATGTTGGGTTTGCTCACTTGAGCCATTGGAGTTACAGTCTCTACGGAGCTTTTAAAGTTGCTGAGGAAGCAAAGCCAAAGCAGTTTTCCAAGCAAGGATGACAGGACTACATAAAGCTTGAGGTTGCAGTTCAGGGTTCCTTAGGCACATTGCTTTTATAGGACTTGCTGAGCTATAGATGAGGTCAGAAGAGAGCACTTGGACATTCTCATCCTAACACCAGCCTTTGGTGCCTCCTAGGAACTGAGGGGCAATTATATACCTTCATCTTTCCTGCATTTGTAGGCAGCAGTAGGGTTGCCTCTATTTAAATGTTCTCAGTACACCTGAATAAATTGAGGGTTCTTGAGCTCTTGACTCACCATACAAATCAGTGGTAGGATTTAGGGTGAAATTGGTGCTTGTCCCACAAAGAATGGGAGAACATTTACATGTGGCTCCCTAACAAGCCCTATGAATTCTTGTTTTGTAACTGTAGGTAATGCAGTTAATATGTAACACTTTTTCTTGCAGAAAGGCCTCTATTTTAGCATTGCTTTTAAAGCTGTCACACTGAAATGGCTCAACCTGAAGTTTTCCATGATACAGCATCTGCTTCAGAATGATTTTCCTTGAAGTTTTTTTTTGTCCAAGTAAAAAAAAAAAAAAACCACCAAAAAAACCCCACAAAACCCAAAACCCCAAAACCAGCAGTTCCATTGAAAAACAGTAATGCCTTCGCTTAGAATAGGAATGTANGAATTTTTCCATGATACAGCATCTGCTTAAAAATAATTTTCCTTGAAGTTTTTTTTTGTCCAAAAAAAAAAAAAAAAAACCACCAAAAAAACCCCACAAAACCCAAAACCCCAAAACCAGCAGTTCCATTGAAAAACAGTAATGCCTTCGCTTAGAATAGGAATGTAAAATTTGACAGGATTGCCCTGCTTTCAGGCAGGTACCACCAAAGTGGAAAACAGAAATCTACATAAATATGTTCAAGTTGCAATTAACAAAAAACCCAATAGAAAGTTTGTCAGTGTTTGGCAGCTAAATTCTCCGGAAGCTCAACATGCAATGAGCATGCTCTGATCCCCTTACTGCTCTTATGCATGCAGCATGTTACTGCTTTATGTGCCAAAAGCAGAGCAGGGTTTTCTGGCACTGGCTTCTGGAGAACATTGTGGCACTGTACTGCAGGTAGACAGCATCTTCTGTGCTCCCATTTCTTCTCCTGTTAATACACATCCAGACTCAGAGAGGAGCAGGCTCCACACAGAGAAATACAAATAGGACAATGTTTCTTATTTCATTAAGTGAAGGCTGTGATAATGCATAACAGAAAAAAGAGAAGAGAATAGAAGGAAAGGAAAGGAAAGGAAAGGAAAGAAAAAGATAGGAAGAGAAAAANGGACAATGTTTCTTATTTCATTAAGTGAAGGCTGTGATAATGCATAACAGAAAAAAGAGAAGAGAATAGAAGGAAAGGAAAGGAAAGGAAAGGAAAGAAAAAGATAGGAAAAAAAAAAAAAGAAAGGAAAAAAAAAAAAGGGAAGGGAAGGGAAGAGAAGAGAGAGAAGAGAAGAGAAGAGAAGAGAAGAGAAGAGAAGAGAAGAGAAGAGAAGAGAAGAGAAGAAAAAAAGGTTGAGCTAAGCTTGACCAGGACACCTTTACATCTGGCATTGCTTAACTTATGAAGGTTTCAATCTTGCTGCTTTACTGTTAAATGCTGTGGGTTCTCCCCCCCGCAACCATTTTGGCCATTACATAGCCCCTAAACACTGGCAACTGAATTTTAGATTGAAACTACAAGCTGCAAAATCTTTGTGTCCAAAACAGGTCCCTCCATTCCCACAAAAAATGAATTCTATTTGTTTCCAAAGGGGAGAGGGGAATATTCGGAGTGTCCCTTTGCCAGCAGTTTAATAGAGGATTTTTCTCTTTCCCCACCCTTTTCTGGGTAAGATGGGTGAAATTTCTTTTGCAAGAACAGCTTCTGGCTGGCCTCCTGGTAGCCTAGTTTGCTTGACTCTGCTCTTGGGTGACTGCCTGACTGCAAGCAAGCAAAAGCATGGAAGCTGAAAGCAAGCGGCAAGCTGATGCAATGGACAGGGCCCTTTGGGATCAACTTTATGAGAGCTAAGCAAAATCAAACAGAATTGAAACAAGCTCTGCCAAATACAAGCTAATGGACAGGATTCCCTTCTCCCTACAGCTGATTAGAAATAAGGTGAAGTCAGGGTGTCTAAGGCAGGATCAGCAGCTGAATGAGAGTGGCAGATACTGCCCTGAATGCTGGAGGAGAGGGCAGGCATGGATGGCAAACATGCAACAGAAGGTCATATGGGCAAACTCACACATCACCTACAGAGCTCAAAAACAAAGTACAACAGGAAATAACTTGCAGATGATGCTCAAGAAAAGATTTTTCGCAGGAAACCCTCTTCTGTCTCTCCAAAGTATCTTTGAAATATGACAGCCTTTTAAAAAGCATCTCTATTAATCACTTGCTATCTTGCTATTTGGATATCATGGGGCTTATTATTTTAAAAGCCTTAGCATGCCAACTTTCCATGCTGCAGACACACAAAAAGTGGGTATATCTCAGAAGACCTAAGGCTGCTGATGTCAGTGCCATCCCAAGTTCCCCTTTTCTCACAGACAGGAGAATGCCAAACTGATTAGGGTAATCTATGGTGTTCAGAGATAAGCTACCATAACAACGACATAAAAGCCTAAGACTTCATTCAGGACCAGACTTACTCCTCCTCTGCAACAGAAACCTTGGAAGAAACCACAAACCTGATCTCTGAAGTTCTTGAACTGGGAATTCAGCCTCAAAGCTTTAGCTCATGCAGTGGAGACACTTCATGGGTAAAGCCAGATGTGCTCCTTTCCCCCTGTGGCACAGCAGGATCCTTTGAGCCCGAGTGACAGCCATCAGTAGCATGTGCAAAGCATGTGTCACAGCAGATGGTGCCTCTGCCTACTCTCACATTAGTTATTCTAATGCAGGCAGACACACCATTTGCAGCCTGATCTTGGCAGATGTTTTTCCAGAAACATCAGTAGTCCAATTTGGTGCAGGGAACGGTGCCATACCCTTCAATATGGAGCTGGTTGGGCTGCAAATTCTACAGCACAAGGTGAAATAATGAGAGAATGCCTTAAGAGCAGTGACAGCAGTTCCTCTTTCCTTTCACAGCTTCTGCCCCTGCAGACTATTAACACAGCCCATTCCAAACTCCAACACTTTCACCTTCAGCTTATTTTAATTTATTCCTTCAGAGGAGAGTTGGATTTCACTTTTCAGAGGAAATTCCTGCTTGCCTGAAGACCCTCTGTGAGCTACATTCCACAGGTCTCACTAGAATTTGGACTACCTTGTTTTGCCCTTGAAAACCTACTCCGAGCTCCAAAAAGGAGGGGGAAATTACTGTTGCATTTGTGTCTCGCAGAAGCTGAAGTTAGACATGCTTATTTCTAATACATAAAAATGATTCTTTTAACAATATCCATACATTCTACCAATGAATAGATTAAAAAAAAATAAAATCTTTATTACCCCTCCTGTGGCTGCTGCACAAATTATTTTTGCAGATGTAAATGGGTCTGGTTCAAATTGCTACAGCAGTTCAACTGTTGACAGAGTTGCTCTGATATTGGGATATCCTTTTCGACCAAAAGGGGGTGAATCCACCATTTTCTTGTTGTTCACAGTCACCTCTTCTTAAACTGTATACTTGTCACACACAAGTATACAGTTCTGGCTAGTCCTCTCCCAGAAAGATTAAGTGGGTACAGGAGATAGCCTAAAAGTGGAATTGTGCTTTTATTTTGTAGTAGACTGAAGTCACTCATCAGGAGGGGAAAAGAGGTATTTCACCCAGCACTGGCTCTGAGAAAGGAATAGGGAAAAACTGGCTCACAAGAGAGTGTCAGGTGGAGAGTGTGGAGGAATTTAAAAAAAAAACCACCCTGAGGAATGAAGTCCTTATAAAGTTTTCTAAGAAAAGATGCAAGTAATTATTACTGCTGGAAGAAATACTAGATCTTCCTGGACAGGACTGTATGACGTTCTCTGGAGAACTGCATGCAATGAACCAACATCTTTCTTGGTCCTAAATTTGACATTCAGCTGTCCTTCACTGATGTCCATTACAGGTCCAGATCAGGGAGTTACTCTCCTTCCAGACAATGCTGTTGCAAACCTGCTCAGACTCACACGGATCCCTCTGTTCTACTCCAGCACCCATAGAAAGTTCCTTTTTAACTTTACAAATGTGAAGTTGACAGTCAGTGTCTAGAGCAGAAAGAAAAATATGAAAACACAGTGTTGAGGGAGGCCATTGTAATACAGGTTAAGATACTTGTGATGGGAAAACTGAGGCTCAAAGTAAGAGTTCTATCAGGGACAGATCTCTTGTATTAGAGGTGAGTTTGCACTCCTGGAAGATAAGATATTGCCTAGTATAAAACAGAATGGTTGCTTACTTGGCACTGATGAATACATGCTACATCTATTTTCCTGATTTTTAGTAATAGCCATGAGCCATATTCCTTATCTGGGAGCCTGTTTAAACCATTACCATGAACCAGCATTGTGTTGCTACTTCAGCCCCTCCAAGAGGAGTTCTGAAAACAGAAGAAAATCCAACTGGCAGAAAACTGAGAAAGACTTTTTAAAAAGAAACCCCAATTTAGGAAAAATCTGAGTTGAGAAGCACAGGTGTTAGCTCTAGAAAGCTGACCTTAATAGTTGTTTTTATTGCTAATATAAGCACAAAATAGAACTGTATGCACTTTGTGCCCCATCCAGTAAAAAATTAACATTCAAGCTATACTGGTTAAGTATGAAGAGACAGCTTCTCCAAGTAATATCAATAGTGAAAGTCTATTGCTATCATTTAGTGTACTGAATATTTTTCTGAGTATGTACTGAAGAGTTTTCAAAAGCTTCTTGTAGGGGCCTGTAGACAGAGGAAAAGCCTCACCCAAGAGCATTAAAGAAAAAACATTTCAGCCAATCAAATCTATTTAGATGGATATTTATAAACTAGCATGAATTTTGAGCTACTAAATTTAGACTTAAATCTTAGCCTCCAACTTCCAAGAGAAATTAGTTCACCCTTTGCTAGAATGGTACAACATGATCTGAACTATACAGGAACAAACATTTTAGTCTTAGTCCTGCTGCCCAAAGGAAGTGGCAATTCAGTGATCACACCAGCCAGCTGTCCCCTTTCCACCAATCTCAGCCAACTTAAACACCGCTTGACAGAAATATCAGGACTGCTCCTTTTTACTCCTATCTGTGAAAAGGAACATGTGATCACAGGGACACCTGGCTTGCTGTCACAGAGGGAAGTAAAAAACTTAATAGCATCAAGATGCTTACACAGAAGAGTTGATGGGGGGGGGTGGGGTGGGGTTGAGTGCTACAATTCAGTGACTTGTTTTCTTAACGAGCACTGAAAGCAAGTATAGCAGAAGGCCTTAAAAACGAGCAGAGGTGGAAGAGCTACCACATGAACATAGCAACACAGGATCATCTTGCTTCAAAAACATTTTACTGTTTTGAAACAGTACACAAAGTCATAAAAAATAGCAATGGGGTTTGCCAAAAAAGCATCCAGATGAGAAGAGGCAAGGAAAGAACAGAGAAGGAACAGTGGAAATAAATCTTTCCAAACAAAGTGACAAGTCCAAAAATAATGAGAAATAAAGTTCAAAGAAGAAATCTAAACTGAAATAGAAAGAACAACCATACACAGGCTGTGGATGCTTGGGGGGGGGGAAGGGGTGGTGCATGTATGCTGGTGGGGGGGTACCCAGCAAGCATCTTGTGCTGCATCCACTGCTAGTGTTAAAGGTTCAAACCAGGACATCAGCATTTGACAGACGTTATTTAGAAGTTCATGTTTATACATCCTGCTACAGTGTCTGGTCCTCAGAGTTTTCAGAGTCCAAACACTTGAACCATTGGAATTGCTTTCTTCTTATACACAAAATTGAATTTTCCTTTTTTTGGGCCTTCCCCCCCCCCCCAGCCTGCACAGTGACAGTCTCCCATACTTACATTTTGAAACCTTCCAACCTAGTGGAAACTGAGTGGTCTCGCTTGTAAATTGCACTTTCTCTTCCTTGGCCACACTCTCAACAGCTTCCCTCTCACCTTTCATTTTCTCTACAGTCAGGATAGAAAGAAACACAGAGCAGCAAAAACTGAACACTCATAGGACATGGTTAAAAGCAGAGCTTTTAACTGCAGCTTCTGAAACAGACCACAGCCTCACAGGCAGTGAATTAGTTCCTTAGGAAGGCACAACATTGCTTCGTTTTTCAATACAGTAAGTGCAACATAGGTGACCGTAGCACAAGTGTGTTCACCAGAGGATGCAATACATTTAGAACAACTTCACTTAGCAGCATGATCTGTATTCAGAGGCCACAGTTTTCTGAACAGACAAAAAAATAGGTGTGCTGAGTCACGGTGCATTGCTTTGGGTGCTGCTCAGTCAAAAACCAGGTATTTCAGCTGGGGAGCTCAAGGGCAAACAACAAGCTTTTACACATACCAGGCTCAGCAACATTGGTTGTCAAGGACAACCCATCCTTCCATCCAACCCACTGCAACTAAGAATTCCTTTGCTGATTCCTTATGGATTTTTAAACTTTGTTGCTCCTTCATATTGTGTGCTCTGCGCTTGCTTTCAACTCAATGTGCAGGGACACCAAATAAGCATAAAATAAGCAGGTGGAAAAAAGTTTCTTTATAATAAAACATATCAGGCAGGAAGTTAGATCTAACCTGAGAAAGTATTTCCACTAGTAAGAGAGCAGCCTCTCATTGACAACCAGATTCTTACATGACCCCTCTCTGGGGTCAAACACCAAAGTTTAAGTTAGAATGCAACAGTAAAAGACAAAATCTGCCTATCTATGTTATCAGAACAGATGTGATTGTCTTGTTTTCTTACAAAAAGTCCTTCTTTCTGCTACAGGACCATTAACAACAGCTCTGTTAAAAAAGAAAAACATTCTTCTTTTCACCTATTTTCTTCCCTATTGAAACACTTTCCACCCCCAAAGTACTACTACTGGGTCCTCTTAAGCAAAGCATTACAAAGAAGCTGAGGTAAGCAACGAACCACAGACGCTGGAGATAATATTAACAAACCACAGATGTTGCCAGGTCCAGCTTTGATTTAAAAGGGATGCAGTGGGGGGTAGGGAAATTTTAGGGTTTGAAAAGAAAATGAAGATTCAGGCTACTTGGTAGTGGGCTGAGCTAAAAGGTTGGTGTTTTGTTGGTTTTGTGTGTTTTTTTTTTTTTTTTTTTTTTTTTTTTTTTTT
>NDXB01006386.1:0-23063 GCA_002631895.1 Agapornis roseicollis | reverse complement strand
GGTTTTTTGTGTTTTTTTTTTTTTTTTTTTTTTTTTTTTCCTCTCAGAATTTGGTCTTTTGACTTCAATCTTGGTTTTCTGTTGACCAAGTCTGACTTTGCATATGCAGACTTTTGTCAGAGCCTATAGCTGTTCAGGTACAGAGCAGCTAATCTAATCCTTTAGGCATAAATTTAAAGAAGAACTAGCTAAAGAGGGACTGGATATTTAACTATAATCTTAATTTCTTCATTATAGCTTGAAAAGGTTAAATCTAGAAGAGCTTCTGGCTAGGTCGTGGCACAGCTGATGGAACAGTTGTCTTAATTGAAAGGGTGAGATAGCTCAAACTCTTGAAAATCCAGGCATGAAATGTGATTTGTTAAGGCCAGAACTTTTTTTTCTGTTAAGTTACCCCATAACAAAGGGTAGGTTTAAAGTAATTTTCTATATAATATGTACTGGTTTTCCCTATGAAACAGGAGACTAAGTGATCTGAGTTTCTGAATCGGTTGTAAGGGACAGCAGAAGTGTCTTTATTTGTGCTTTGTAGCGGCAGAAGAAAGAGGCATATGTTAGTTCATTTTTTTTTTGTATTGGTTGCTCACAGTCCTTGTCAAAAAGGCTGGCAGTTTTATTATTGCATCTCCTCAAAATAACAATGCTCTCTGTAAGATGGAAGAGAAAAAGACTTCTGACTTGAGTATATTTGTATTAAAATAGTGCCTGGAGGCCCTGACAAAATACAGGACTCTTATTCTGGATCAGGTAAGAATGCAGGATAAGAGACAGCTCTGTTGCAATGTTAATATTTGTTTATGCTATAATGACGCAAGAGTCCCCAGAGGTCTTTTCTGTGGGAGGTTGAAGTATAGGTAGACTAGAAGATGTGCCTGAGGTTACATGAGAATTTTGAGGCAGAATCAGATTAACCTGCTCCTCAAGCCCAACTTTGCATGCTTCACTGAAAGTCTCTTCTTTTTTTCCCCTTTAAAGGACTCTAATTGTGCCCAACTACTGCCTCAGCTCTCTAAAGCTGGTAGCTGCAAGTAATTCAATAACAGAAATGTTCTGACAAAGTCATTTTTAGCTTGTTAATTATTCCCAAACACATTCTTTCCCCTTCAAGTGGAGCTAGATGACATCAAAGCTGTTTGAGGGATGGAGGAACACTTGAAGTATTAGCAAGAACAATAGAACAGACTATCTGTTTAATTCCAATTCCTTTAAAGGGGAAAAGGCTGGATGTCAGCCAAGTTTCACCTTGAGAACTGATAACAGAAAATGATTGTAAATTTGGTTCTTACACTGCTTGTGCTTGTATAAGACAGTGTTGTAGGGTTCCAAGTTACCCATCTCTGCTGTGTTATGCTGATAGCCTAGAAAAGGGTGTATGGGACTAAAAAATGTTGTTTGGAGATTGCAGGAAGTTCTCAAACTCAGTGGGCTCCAAAATAAAGGATCTACCGCACTTCTACAGTCTGGTGTAAAATTAGGAATAGTGCAATTGAAGACAAACATGGAAAGAAGGATCTCCCTTGGATTTTTATTTATATGGCTTTAAAAGTTGTATTTTGCTAATGCTTCAAGTGTTCCTTTATCCCTGAAATGCTCAGTTGATGCTTTTTCTGCTATTACCAAGCAATAGCATGTTAATTTTGGAGTGGGAATGCAGAGGCTACTGAAACTTTAAAAGAAAGAAAAAAAAATAAATAGGAGATAGGTCACACCTAAACACTGTGTCTGGAAAAGAAACGACAGTGATAAAGTAGCCTAAATGTTCCCATTTTGTGCTCCTTATTCAATTACTGGTCTTAAGGTAAAATTAAACTGGCTTTTAAAATTGTAAACTCCACTTGATAAGGCAATAGATTTTTTTGATATTAACATTTTGTATTTTCAATATAAATATTTTTTCAGTATAAAAATACTGGTATTTATTGTGTGTCAGTAGACACTGAATCTAATGTAAAATAACCACTGAACCTGGTGCATCAGCAAACTGATTTTGTGACTTTCAGCAAGACTTCCAGCACTCATGAAGTTCACGTACCTGCGACTAAACTTCAGGTTTGCTTTCTAATGCTGCATTAAGCACTACTGTAATTTCAGGGCAAAAGCCTTTAATGAGGGTTTAGACACTCAGCAGTACGGTCAAGTGTGTCACTCCCTCTTCATCTCTTTGCCAGTGCTAATTTGTTGGAAGGTGATGTTCCTGGTGACGGTGGGAAATAGCTCTAAGGAGAAGCAGTAGAAGGAAAATTGAAGGAAGTAGAAGTAAGAGATGATAAATCATGCTTTTATTTTTGGTAGGACATTTTGCTGTCTCATGTGGAGAAGGAGGCAATCACTGCTAGGAAGATCATGTTTCTACTTCCCACAAGATGTGAAGTAAATTGATTTAGTGGGTGATCCATTGTATGCTTCAGTAAGCTAGAGCACCAGATCTTGTGCCAAAACCTTGTCAATAAGCTTCTGAATGCCTGCTTACAAATAGCAAACACATTCTGGACCAGTGGTCAAAGACTGCGCATATAAAGTCCTAGTGTAGTTTACCTGGCCAAGGAGTAACACAGCAATGTGGATATTCCTTTTTAAAGAGTCAAGAGCTTATCTAACATGCAAGGCATGCAAATCCTTTCCAAGTGCATTGACTGTGTTACTTGGGCTCCCAAAGGCAGAAATGCCTCATGTTAGGAACTTTCATCTGGTCTGAGACTTGGGTGCATGAGTATCTCTGGTCTCTTGTTGTGCTCCGCCTAAATAAGTGCATTTCAGATATTGCCAGCCAGTCTTAGCTATGTGTTTAGAAGCATAGAGCAGAATATTGTTGTTAGGTGACTGAATTTCTTTTCATAGTTAGGCTTCTAATTTTAGGGGCTAGAATTTGGAGAGCAGAGCCATTTGTATTATTTTAACCAAACAATTAGTTGTTTTTTTTTTTTTTTATGCAATGCTTTTTAATAGGGTAAATCTATAAATAGAGGGTGTTTTTTAATGTTATTGACAAGAAACATGCATGGGANTTTTTTTTTTTAACCAAACAATTATTTTTTTTTTTTTTTTTTTTTATGCAATGCTTTTTAATAGGGTAAATCTATAAATAGAGGGTGTTTTTTAATGTTATTGACAAGAAACATGCATGGGATATATTAGAAGTCCATGCATCAACAACATTGAAATGAAAATAGAACTGTGTTTGAAGTACAGTCTGAATGTCTAAAGGCATTTTGATTCCTTTCAGATCAAAATGGCAAGAAAATGTCAACAGCAGAACAGCTGAATTTCATAGTCTAGTGGCATCATTTCGTACTAATTTCTGAATTTTTGGTTACTGGCTCAGCTGTCACAGTAACATGATCAAAATCACAGCTTTGCTTCTTTTTGAATTTCAGGGGATGCTGTTCAGCTTACAAGCTCTTCAGCTGCTGCTTCAGTAAAGATGGACTTTTTAAGTGATTTTAATTTTCTGAATGAATATTCTCAAATTTGTTGCCAATAAATAAAGTAGTCTCAAAATTATCAGGATATTTATTGAATGAGTTCTAATACTGTATAATACCAAATGTGATCTTCTAAATATAACTGCCTAGTAGCAGGGCAAGTGCCTATGGATATGGAGACTGCTGCAGAATTCTCACTGCACCCTTTGTTAAAGAGAACTTTGCTTACAGCAGAGATAAAAAATCAGGGTGTTTTGCAATTAGTATTTCATTTCATCCTTCTTGCAGATGTCATTACAATAGAGGGCAAATCCAGATCACCTGTATGACCTAAAATAGTAGTGCAACCACTTCAGGTAGGAAAATGGGTATAAGGCCTGTCTCTATTCTGGAAATGTGTTGAAAATGAGTTTCACAGTTTGAAACCTGCTACTTACAAAACAAAGTAGAATTAGAAGAATGGTAACAAACCAAGTTAGACCTCTACAGAAATGTCCCCACTGGAGTGGAGAAAAAAGCACAGCTGTACAGAATCAGAACTTAAAAGTCTACAGTTTTAGAAGGGTGCAAACTGGGGACATGAACTGGAAGCAATGGTAAATTCAGGGAACAAAAATAAAAAAATTACCCAATTTTCTCTTATCAAACCTGGTGTAAACTTGGAAATATTCTATGAAAGCTCTGGTGTTAAGCAGGCTTTATGGCTTTCACTTGGAGCTCAAGATGATTCATCTCAGGGATATCTCCTTGGATACCAGAGCAGCTCCCTAAGGCTGGTACAAGTTAGGAGAGCTCAGACCGGCACACCTTGGAAAACTAAGTGAAAGCTGTGGCCTTGGTTGGCTTTTCATACTGAAGATGCAAGCTTTGTTTACTGAACACTAAAGCTGCGTGTCCACCCCAGCCAAAAGGAGACAGGAGAAGAGGACAATGGTGATACAGGACCACTAACTGAATTCGGATGATGCACAAAGGTACTTTTGGGTATGAACATGGAATGTTTGAAGGTGGATTTGAGCAAGCAGAGGAAGCTCCTGAAGTGCCTTGAATTGGTGGATTGGATCCTGGCAGCAGGGATAAAAGCATCAGGGGAGTGTTAGGACAGTGATTTTCAGTGGCTGGTCCTGGATCCAGCTGTAGTTTTTAATTTCTTTCTTTTTTTTTTTTTTTAACCTGTTTTCTCAGATGTCTGCCTATATCAGAAAGAAAGCAACACTGCAATAAAACTGAAAGAGGATTAATATCCTCTTGTTTCTGGTAGGGTTTTCTCATACAACCATTCCTTAGTCTTTAAAGTGAGGAAAGAATAATATTATTTTGCACCTTCTTTCTTTCCATGGTGGTAGGATTTTGTTCCAGTAGGCACTCTCCTGCAGAGGGCCACCAGAATATAGTTTCTTCAAGAACAAGTTATTTAAAAAGATCAAAACATCCATGAGGAATTATCTTGGCTGCCCTTTAAAAATCTTCCTTCCTCATCTTCTTCCTTTCTTATTTTTTCTCATTCCTCTCCTGTAAAATGAAACTTTTTTGGCAGAAACAATGGCAGATTCAAAATGTATGAACTGAGGACAGGATATTGGATCCTCGGCAGGAGAGAGATGGAACCCAGTGCCTGTGTCCATGTGTGTCTATCATGTTCAGCGGGGAAGTGACCACAGCAGAGCCCTTAATTAAACACACTGTTGTTGCTGTGAGCTTTTATTGTTACAATTGTTGTCCCAGGGCAGCAAAGCTGTATAGAGGAGGTGGAACAGAAAATGCTGCAGATGGAAGGAAATAAAATAAATTTGTGTATTAATTTCAGGGCTAAGAATGGTCCACTAGGCAGGGTATCAAACCACAGTGAGCTGGAGAGTTTAAGGCAATTTGTGAAGTAAAATTTATAGTTCCTGTGGCTCTTCGAAGTTGAGATTCTGTCCAAAAGATAAGAGCTTTCTTAATGTATCTGGAAGTAAATTGAGGACATCAGAACTGTGAAAAGGGGGAAGCAGGAAGCAATGTAAAATGGTGATATGCTAGATTTCACATGTGGCCCTGGAGCTTCTTTTGAATTCAGCATCCAGTCAAGGTTCACCTAGGCTAGCTGGTTTTCTGTGCCTAAGATTTTAGTCTGAGAATCTACTAGAAAACAAGCTCCGTCCAGCACAGCTGGTCTCTGGCATGTTGGTCAGGATGAGATAGAGACTTTAGATATATTTGTGGTGTCTCACTGTAGCAATAGGTGGATATAATGACTTCCAGATACAGATATGGAAATGCTGGAAATAGATTGTCCCACCAAAGAATCTGCCCTGAGGGTGTTGGAGCAACAAGTTGTTTATTTAGCTATGTTGCTGTAACACACCAGAAGGTCACTGGCTGGTGGTTGTCAGTTGATAGCATGGAATCATAGCTGCCTTCTCAGTCCTTTATTGTTAATAGATTGGACAGTGAATCTGGCTGCCCAGGTGTTTTTACTCTAAAAGACAGTAACCTTTTTGGCTCCTATCTTTAGTCCTGGGAAAAACTACATTTTGTCAGGTTTTTATTGTGATGGACATGGTGCATCAGTGTGTAACAGGTAAAGACTGGACATCTGGGATTTCTTTGTAGCTCTAGCATTGTCTGACAAGGCAATCATAGGTCAGTTTTTTGATCTCCCTTGACCTCAGCTTCACTCTCTGTACAATGGCAATAATATCAGCTGTTTTTATATAAAGATAGGAGATATAGACTGCCTGATAATAATCCTTCAATCATTAGTAATTGCTCCTGTACTTTATTGTCTTTTAAACCATCTTAATCCTTGTCACTTTTTTGTCTCCTGGTTTGGTGGGGATGTGAGTGAAGGGAATGTATTGGGACTAAACTACATGTCTTCAACCCTAACTATTCTGTGATTCTGTCTTATCAAAGTTAAATAATTCTGTAAGAAGTTTTAGGTTCAGCAAGACATGTTTGGTTTTGAGTTCCTAGAATTAAGATGAATGGGGGGAAACATGGAGGTATGGAAGGAAATGTCTCCTTTCTTTGTGCTGTGACTTGGCAATGTGGTGAGCTGAGGAGTCCTGTGCTCAGCTCATCCTGTGTTATCTCCTGTCCTGCACTAGTACAGAGTTCCCAGTGGTTATGTGTAAGAAGAATTTCTTCCTGCCCGGCTTTGTTCTGACCCATCCCTAGAAATTTCCACAAAATATTATTAGAATGAATTTTACTTGAACTAGCTAAAAGTTCTGCAATACCTGGATGTGGCTTTCCAAGACATAAACTACTCCTCAACAGTATCATTTTTTTAAAGGCTTAGCTTTGTTCCCCACAGCTTTCATAAGGGACATACCCTGAATTGCATCCAGCTAAAAGTCTGCCTTTGAAGGCTTGAGGCACATCAGCATTCAGAGATTCTCAAGGTACAGAAATTTGGCAGCATCTATGCATGCTTTCAAACTCCATTGTCTTCTCTGGAAGGGTGAAGGCCTGCCAGTTATTGAGTATTATTATACAATTAACCCTGTTGGGAGAAATGTCCATGCTGTTGTGGATTGTAACTGTAAAGTTTGTAACAAATCATCACAATGCAATCAACCCTACCAGTGCTGAAAACTTTTCCCTTCTCTTCTGGGGCATTTAAAATGTCATTTGCTATGCACATTTTTCTCTTTATTTGTTTTATTATTAATAATAATGCAATAATGATGAAAAGGTCCTAGAAGAAGCCTCGGGAAAGAAATGTTATAAACACCACTGTGGAATGAAATAACTGCATTCCATTTTATCAGGACATTTTCCATTATAAATGGCCAGCTTTCTCATCACGCTGCCAACAGTTTTGCCTGCCATCTGTTCACTGATGTCTTACTATAAAGTTCACTTGCAAAACAGCTTGTTGGGAAGTCCAGGGTTGTGCTAGAGAAGTTTAGGAATAAATATGCTGGCATCTCAAATTTTTTGTTTGTTTCTATAAAGAATGACTTTTTTGTTTCAGAGCTCAGATTGTTGTCTTCAGTATACAAATGTAATGACCAAAGTTTTTGGAACTTGTTGGAGATTTTGGCTCTTTCTATTATGGAGGGATTAATGTGGGATGTCTTGAAAGAGAGAACCTAGGAATCAGGGTTTCAAAAAGTGCTGTACATTCTTCTGGAAAATAGACTCAATTCAGTTAGGCTAAGTTGTGCATCTGAAATTATGAATGCCTCAAAATGCAGGTAAAACATCCATTTAGGAAGTGAAAGGGGAGAGGAAAGAGATATGTCCCTAGGGATATTTTTATTTTTTAGAATAGGAAGCATATCTCCCCTTATCTCAATGTTTCAGAAAACCCCAAAAATTCCAGATAGGAATTGAAATTATGCATTTAGTATGTTAACGTGGAAAAAGACAATTGTACTTGGACATGACAACAAAAAAAATAACAAGCTTGATGTCAGGGTGCTGCTATTGCCGAGCTCAGCCTTAGCTGGACCGCACTTTCCATCATGCATGATCACCATTTTCTAGTCTTTCTAAACTCAGAGACACACACAAATTTCCTTTGACACCCTAGTCACAACACCACCAAGAAGTGCTGACTGTGTCGTCCCTTATTGTCCCAACCCTGGCCAGCCTGCTGCTCCCAAATGCTTCCAGTGAACCTGCCCAGTCCTTCCTGGAGGTGAAAACCAGGCAGGTGAGACTGTGATAGGAATTGGGATGTAGCCTCTGCCAGGAGTGCTTAGGATTCAATGAAGGCAGAAAAACAAGCTCCTGGGCTTTGAGGTGGTGTCAGTGCTGGAAAGTGTATCCAAGGTGGGGAAGGGGCTGGGAGAGGTAGGGAGGATGTGGATGCCACAGACATTCTGTCCCATGTGTGTCTGTAGATGGCCTCTGCTGAGATTTCCTTGCTAAGGAAGGCATCTCGCTGCTTTTATATAACAAGGTGAGATACAGACTCCCTGCCTATGCCATGGAGGTTTGGAAGAAACATGAAGATTAGCCCAGGAAGGCACATGTCTGCAGGTGCTTTTCCTTGGTGTATATCCGCGTAAACCCCTATGGGCATACTCAGAAGCTCCTTTTGAGCTTTTCCCACAGGGCTTGCTGCCAGGTCATCCATGGTACCTCAGCCTTGATGCTGTGGCCTTGAGTAAGCATCTCTATGTAGAGCTTCTGTTTCACAATCAGACTTGTAGCCTATTTCTGTACACACTGAATGCTGAGATTAGGAAAAGAATAAAACAGTGGGACTCAGATGAAAAAGGGCATAGGAGACCCTATTTCATAAGAGAAAGGAGGGAACTTTGCTTTTTGTAGGAAAATAAGGGTTGAGAAAGGATGGTTTAAGTTTCTGTGACTATGCTGAGACTGGAGATAGTAGAATGCCAGAGAAATGGGAAAGAATTATTTAAGTTGAAGCAAAGATGTTTTGTATCAGAAGACACAAAGGTAAATGTGGCCAGGAATAAGCTACACCTGGAAAGGAGAGCGTTTCTGACCACCTGAAGGCCAAATATTTGGCCACCTCAGAAGAGGAATAGGGATAAAGAATCCAGCTTGCCCTCCACTGGAGCTTTCCCCTGTATGGGAAGAGCATAATATGCTTGTTAGCAGGTGACATGTGGTCCTGGGGGGCTGAAGGGGATGTAGCATCCCCATGCTTTCTGTTCTTCTGCCCCACAAAGCTGAAGTGTTTGGTCCTGACTTCTGAATCATATCTATGCTGAATCCAGCATCATTGCCTATCTAAATTGGAATGCCACATTTGTAATTAAGTTTCAGGCAAGATCTTTATTCAGTAAGTGGCCCTAAAAAGCCCTTTTTATTTTTTTATTTTATTTTATTTTTTTTTTTTGTCCTTGGCCAAATCCCAGATCACTGAAGAAAGCAGCACAGAAGCTAAAAATGAGTCAACTTAATAGAAAATGGGAAATGTTCCTGGGTCAAGTGTGCATCTGTGCCTCTTTATATATCCTAGTCTAAATATAGGTGCTCTGAGGGTTTGCTACAGATAACTGGAAAAAGGGAGGTGAAAAGAAAGAAGGCACTTAATTTCCTCTTGCCCTTCCCCCAGCCCGCACATTGTTTGCAAACCCCCAAGCTGTGCCAGTTTAACCTCTTGCAGGCTCTGGATAATGAAGCCACAAAACTGGGAGGACTGGAGGAAATCCCACCTGCAAAGTCAAGTGGCAAGGAAAGGCTTTTTTGATCACTGTGCTTAATCCTGCCTTTCCTAAACACTGTAGAAGGCTGCAGTTAGTCGTTTGTTTTCTTAAATTACCATGAATTGGAATTTATGGGCCAGGTGATTCTCTTTGAAAAGAGTCCTTGTGTGCTGGAGAGTGAAGGGTGGGGCCAACCTGCCAGCAGGGAGCTTTTGGACTACTCCAAAAGCAATTCTTGGTTGTTCTCTCTTCCCATCAATGTTCCCCCATGGAAAAATAAATAAATAAAAGTATTCGACCTTCTTTTAACAGCTGCCCACAAAGGTTTCTTCTATAACTAATTTTTTTTTTTCTTTTTATTGGTCCTCCTGATTCCTTGGCACAGCGAAGGAGGATTAAGAGAACTCCAGAAACAGTGGGATGCTCTTGGGGACACCTTGCTTTCAGTACTCTTTTTTTAATGTAGGTCATTTTGGGGACAAGTAGGTGCTGTTTTTTGGTTGTTTGCCCCCCTCTTCCCCCACAAGGAAGATTTCAGGAAATAGGTAAAGGATATCTTTGGAGTTGCTTTTTACGCCCCTTTACTATGAACCAAGTATATTCTCTTTGCTGAGAAGAGTATTGTTTTGTGTTCCTAACATCAGTGCAGATTTCCCTGGGCTAAGTACTCTGAGCTTCTCTACGTTGCACAGCATACACTTTTTAGTGAGGTTTATGGTAACATGTTTTACCTTGTGCTGCCTGGGGCTAAGAAAGGGAATAAATTGCTTTTTGGGTCTCTTATGGCTTGGAAAAGATATAATGGGATTAAATTGCACTGAGGAAGAGTCAGGTTAGACATCAGGAAACACTTTTTCACAGTCAGAATAGTTAAATGCTGGAATACATTGCCTAGGGAAGGGGTGGAATCTGTTATTAGAAATTTTTAAGAAGAAGCTAGAAAAATATTTGGCAGAAATGGTTTAATAGAGCTGAATCCTGCTTTAGGACAGGGGATTGGACTCCACTGCTGTTCCTCAGCCTTTGCTTTTCCTCTCCCAATTCATCCAAGGATGACTTCACCTTTCTGATCTGGGAGGAACTGCAGTTCACCTAGTGCAATGTTTCCACAATAGACTGGACTTCCAGCCTACTGCAAACTGAACCATGTTACTGTCGTCATCCCTTCCCCCTTTCCTGACTTCCTTGCTTGTTCCCACATGTGGAAATGAGTGTATATGCTGGAAAATTAAGTTGCTGCAAAGTTTCCTGGCTACTGCCTGATGCCTACCAGACCATGGACCACAGACTGAAGAATGCTGGCTGTAGTGACCTCCTGAGGTCCCTTCCAGTCCTAATTTCTCTGATCCTAGCAGCACTCATGCAGTTCATCACCATGGCTCTATTGACGCATGATAATTTGAACCTTGGTAATAATTATGCTCCTGAGCACTGAGAGAAAAGTGACTGTTCATTGGTGAGATCAACAGTCTGGAAACAAGACAAATAACTTCACATCCTATCTCCTTGGCAAACCTGCTGTTAGGAAGTCCCTTATGTCTAATCTTTGAGGTGTATTCTCAAAAGAAATCAGACACACTGCCTTTCCAGCCTCCAGACAAGTGTGCCATTTCAGCCCGGGGACAACGGAGATATCTGAAATACCACATGCCAGGAGCAACAAACTGCAGAGGCATTCACTGAAAATTGAAAAAGCCATAGATAAAGTCTGTATACTTATCACTTGTGCTTGCTTATGTATCTAGCCAGGCTCTTCAAGGTTTCACAGGTGTGATGTAGTAGTACTCCTGATTAGTAAAAACATCCAGGTGAATACAAATCAGAATATTATGTATCATTAAAACTTCTGTAGTTTCCCCATAGAGAGAGCTGTCAAACATGCATAAGAAATGTTTGGCCTTCTTGGGACTTAATTCTTGGAAGAGGGGTTTATTTCAACTGAGTTTTTTGGAAAGGAAATCTGAGGCACACAAAAGACATCAACCTGTCCTGTACTGGGAAACATTTCCCAGCTATGCTCAAATGGAAAGGAAGCAAAGGGTGAGGCTGAAGTCAGGCAATGGAAAAGCTTAATAGCAGCATCATACTGTTACGTATTTCACACCTATGGAGAAATGAGCCCACTTTTGCCCTCTGACTCCAGAGGAACTTGAGGGATATTGTCATTTGCTGTAGAGCTGGTTCAACAGTTTTCATAATTCAAGAATTATGATCAATATTCAAGAATTATGATCAAACCTGGCTACCCAAATAGGTAATATAGGTCACACAGGCTGTCTATAGATACTGAGGTTTTTTTCTGCCAACATCTCCACTATCTGCCCTGCCAAATCAAGATTGAATGCATCATGGTTCTCTGTCCAAAGCTTTAAAGACTTCAGTCTGCCTGTCTGTTCTCAGCCCTAGTGTTGTGCTCCTTGGTCATCTAGCTAGAATGGTTTCTGGATGCTCCCTATGAGACAGGAATGATACAGCAGAACAGACCTCACTCCAGGAGTCTAAACCAAATACATAAAATCAAGCTGGATTCTCATATACTGGAAATGAGTTAGTTCCTCTGAGTGACAGAGCTCTGCTTCTTTATGCTAAGCAGAGAACTGTTGCTTTTATCCTGCCCTAGGTTAAGGACACTTAAGACACAGGATATTGGGATACGTTTGTGAATATCAGCTTCTTTCTTCACAAATAAAATCCTTCAGCTGTAATATTGCAATTCCTGGCTCAGAGATTTGTGCTCCTTCCTTGTGTTCAACACAACTGGATGCAATTTCTAGTAATCTCTGGAAGAGTCACATGCTTGCTGTTCTGACCTAAATCCAAGCTGACAAGAGGTGTAATTCTCCCTGCATGTTCCCAGCAGCTAGGGGCATGAAGGTCTTCGCATCCAGGAAATGATGTAGAGTAGGGTACATCGTTTCTCCCTTGCCTCTGAGCTATGCTTTGCTTTCTCTCTGCAGGGGAATCCTGGATGTTTCACAAGGACAGGAGAAGTCGGACATGGGTGAATGTCTGCAGGCTAGAGAGTGAACAGTGCCCTAGCAGGTAAGTCAGATAACATATTAACGAGAGACTTAACTGAGTGGATGATGGAAACACTGCAGCTTCATGGCTGAACTAGATTCAGGATAGTCATTTTAATAAGCATTTTTTTTCCCTTAATGGAGCTGGGTTGCTGGGCAATGCAAAGTCCAGTGGAATACCCTATCATTTCTGGAGCACAGGAAAGGGATTTGTTGACCTTCATAGAGGAGATGATTTTATAGGGCAGGCATTTGGATAGGACCCCCGGGACTCTCTTCTAGTTTTGCCACAGATGCAGGCAAGTCACTTAGGCCAAGACTTTTAGAAGCAATTAATGAAGGAGGAGGGAGAGTAGCTCAAAATGGCAATGTCCCCACCCATTTAAAGTGGGTGCTGGCTTGTTTTGGGAACAGCTGACAGAAAGGTTTTGTAAAAGAGCCCAAGGGCAACAAGGTATGAAGAGACTTTCTAAATAACAGAGAAAGCTTGACACATTTGTAAGGGAAGCATGATGGACTGGGACAACTGAAGCCTTGAAATCACTTTAGCAGCCTTTTTAAGCTAGAAGTTCCTTTAATGAATCTCCAGCAAGGTTTATTTTTCAATACTTTTTATCTGATGCTTGTTTTCCTATAACAGCTAAGTAATGACAGGCTGCCAACCCCCCCTGCTTGATACCAGGAAATACGCATGGTGAAGAAGTCATGACTCATGATATAATCTCTTCTGCAAACTTGAACACTGTTTGTGTAAGTGGCTTTTCTGATGCCTAATACAGTGTTACACATATATCTTAGCATTGACTAAATATCTCTAATGGGTCACCTATTTGCATTCAGCTAAAAGTGTTTCAAGATGTCTTCTTACTAGTTTTAGTTGTTCAATGTCTAATAACTGACCAAAGAGGACACAGTTCAATCATCTAAGTCTTGTCTCCTTAGCAAAATGAGGCAAAAATATTTATGTATTTGATGGCTTTTAGTCATTACAATCTGAAAAAAGGCAAGGGATGAACTAAGACCTGCAGAGGATCAAGGCCTAAGAAAGGCCATATTCAAAGCTTCTGTTTTTTATGTGGTGGAGCATGAAAATGTGAGAAGGGTACTCATATCAGTGGTACAAGCCATCAAAATAAAGGTGGAATAAGAGTGTTTTACAAGAGAGGCCCTTTGTCATCCTTCTACATTGCCTGTCCTGAAATGAACAATCTGAAAACTGCTGCATAATTAAGAGGTTACTTCTAAAGAGTCTGGTCTCTGGCTTCCTTCCTGAGGGCACAGTGGGAACAGGCACCCAGAACACACCTTGCAGTGATGCAGGACACATGGGGGTTTTGGCACCTCCTCTGAGCCCTACTGCATTAGTGTAGGAGGTGCCGTTCCAAGGGTGAAGGCACATATGTGCCTGTGGCTTTCTCAGCCTTCCTTTTGTGTAACATTTCCTGGCGGGCAGGATACTCTTTGCTGGGAAGAGGCAGGAATGAGAGAAGCAAGTGACTATCTTTCAAACTTAATTTGCATGACATTGCTGGCCTGAATACTCGGCGGGTTTACAAATGTGACTTGCAGGGTTTTGTTGGTTGATTTGTTATTTGGTTTTGCTTCTTCTTTTTCTTCCCTCTTGAACACTTTGGCTCATGTGTGTCTGGTTTATTCCCTCTTCATGCTTATACAAAGAACAGATTTACTGAGGAATGAGACATCTTCATTACACACTGCATTTAGGTCTCCTTTGTAAGCCTGGGACTATCCGTGTTCTCTCCTGTGAATGGGAAAGAAGGCCTGGGTCATGACATAGATCTGTCCCCATCAGCACTGCAGCTGCATTGAATTCCATATGCTGATCAGCTCTGACCCATGAGAAATACCTCAGGGACACATCCTTAGGTGCTCTGAGCACATACAGCCCCACTGGTTTGCAGATCAAAGGCCAGAACAGTTAGTTCTCAAGTCCATACATCTACTTATAGCTTCTGTAAATAAGCAACCGATTAAATCCTCCAGAACATGCCAATGCCTGTGCAGAAATACACTGCTAAAAGAAGGAAGGAACAGGAGGGGAAGGTGCTCTGTGAATCTTTGAGGAAAGAATACGTTGTAAATAAAGCTACATGCCATTAATTAACTTAGCATAATCACCCTGTAATTACACTGATAACCATTTATCTTGGGCTTAGACCAAGAACCTTAATGGGGAAAATCCATCATATCCAATTTTTGTCCAGATGCTTAATTCCATCGCTGAACTAATCCTAACAATTCTGTCAGATTCATTATGCTGCCATTATAGATAGAAGACTAGAAAGTGCTCTGAGTGCCTGCCTCCATCCTGTACTTGTCCTAACCCGTGGCAAAAAAGGATGGAGTGGAGCTAGAAAACCCAGGTTATCTTATTTGTAATGGACCTCACAAGTAGCTGTGCAAAACTGTTTGGCAATACTTTGAAAGCAGATCACAAGTAGGGGACTACTTGTTCATTGCTGGCACTGAATGAGGAAATCCAAGGATAGATGCTAACTCCAGGTGAAGTGGTGGCATAAGGAAAGTATGTTGTTTCAGTCCTCCTAAAGACTTAGCAAAGATTCAGATCTGGGCAGCATGGAAAATGGGAATAGAATTAGGCTTCTTTGGAAAATGTCATTTTTGTTGGTGCTAAACTTGGCCTGAAGTGCCATGACCTTAAAGTGACACTTTAGACATGTCTTGATTTGATCACTTTGCCATTATGAGGACATAAAACAGGATAAAAAATTGTCTGTAGGCTACATGAGGAATGGATAGTGAGATATTTGACCATTCTTCCTCAACTTGACGCTGCTATAATTATCCGCATAAATTTAAGATGCATATTACTGTTGCAGACACTGAATGCTTGAATAATTGGTTAATAGAACAAACTATTAAGCCAAAATGAAGGCAGGTCTTGACCAAAGTACATTAACTTTTATGGTTTGAACTGTCAGCCTGGAAGATCTTGTCTTTCTAAGTGATGATTTCATAAAAGATCTTCCCAGTCTTTCCAGATCCTTTTAGCTTGCAGAACATGTAGTGCAAGTCAGCTCCATTGTCTCTATTTTGCAAAACTGTTTTTTAGGAGAGAGACACTGGACAATAAAGTCCTCTTTTGAAGGTGGAGCTCTTGCTCCAGAAAGAAATTTCTATATTGGCAGTTTCTGTTTCATTTAGGACCTGCACCCTGTTGCTTATTATTTCCTGGTAAGTGTTGGTAAAGAGGTCATATATACTGATGAACGCATTCAGGTCTCTGCAGTTAATTATGGCTCTAACAACAAACTAGCGTTCAAGGTCCTGAAATGCATCAATGCTTTCTTGAAAAACAACACTGACTTCACCTTAAATGCATTCATGTTGTGCTCCTAAAATGAATTCTCCCTCATCTTCTTGCTTTTGTTTTATTTAGAAAATCCAAGCTAAGCAAACAGTGGTTTGGTTTGGGGTTTTGTTGTTGGTTTGTTTTTTTTTCCCCCCTGAACTTTTTGCACTGAAATTCAGTTTGTTCTCTCCTATATAGAATCATAATCTAGCTGACAGCTTCCTTGTGTGCTGTAAGAAGACAGCTTCCACCATTGGGAAGGGACATATGGTGGAATGTGTTGCATTTCAAAGTGGCCCTGAAGAAGTGAACTGATCCCAAGAATGTAAGTCTGTCTTTACTATACAGCCAGGGTGGTGAATTGGAGAGCAGTGCTCATGTGTCCATGGAGGCAACACTGACAAGCACTCTGTGTGAGGTGGAGAAACACCATACATTGCTCTCAGTTCCTGCAAAACATGGACCTAGGGAAGGACAGCATGCAGGAGAATGGAAGGTTACACTGGGAAGTGATCTACAGACTGAGTCAGAAGTTGTCTTCAAATTTTTTGTAATTTGTCAACAGAGGTCAGCATTAGCTTCCTCTTCATTCCTATTTTCTCTGAGAGGCTTCATCAGCCCCTAAGGGTAAAAAGGCTGGGAAAACCTTTATGCTTGGCCAGGCTGGTTTACACATTGGAGACCTTGCTGCTGTTCTAGTTGTTTGATCCTGGGGCTGCTGTTGTGACAAGGAAGTGGATGGCACCAGAGGCAGGACATGTCATTAGCTGTCAATGCTGAGGCCACCTTCTGGTAGAACCCAAAGCAAAAAGCTAAAAAAAATTAGGTACAAATATAATCACAAGTATATTATTTATCATAAGTGACCATTCTCTCACCTGCTCATAGTTTAAGCTTCTTTAGTTGGCTTCAGACTGCGTTTAACACTGTCATCCCTGATGCTTAAGAATGTTACCCTACAAAATTTCTGGACTCTCCAGAAAGTCAGTTAACAGGTATGAAATTGTCTCCCTCTCTCCCCCCCTCACGCGCACTCAGAGGACTGAGGTGATCAGTGGAGACCTTACTGGTTATTTATTTAACAAGGGAAACAAACCTAAACACAAAGAAGGATGGTTAAAGAAAGAATTTTTAAACAAACTCCAAGAACAGCAGCTGATCCTTCTCTTTTCTAAACAAGGCCTTACTGTAATCTTTTTAATTCTTGCCACAAGCCAGATTTATCTTTGGACATCCTGCCCAGAAATCATTGCACTTCTCTGCAGCAGAATAAACATTAAAGACACCCAACCACATGGACACACACAGAGGAGGAGATAGAAGGACTTGGAGATCAAGCTAGTACAAAAATCTTTCATTACAATAGCAAGTCCTGTGCTAGAGGAAAAAAGAAGTGTGCGGGAAAAAAGCAGTGAAATCAAATCCCTGCCTTGATTGTGTGTGGGTGGATAACTAACTTCCTTCACACACTTCTCATCTACTGATGCCGCACACAGCATGCGAGTACTCCAACTCCTGTGCCTCCCCATCATCTACTTCTTAAATCACTTCAAATATGTACAGAAAAAAACCTTTGAGATAAAGCTGGCACAGGGGAAGAAATGCAACTTCCCCAGCAGAACTGAGGTGGTGTGACAAGTTCTTGGATTCTGTCCAGTGAGCTGAAGCAACTGAAACTCAGGCCTGAAGCTGCTGAACAGCAACAGTTTGGTCTGGACCAAGATTTGCTGCAGTGACTGCAGGAGTGACATTACTGCACACGCAAAATTTTGGGTCCCGTCCACCATGCCACTGAGCACTGCAGTAGGATAAGGAAGCACCCAGTACTATCCCTTTATATTTTCATTTTTAAGTGCAAACTTCTGGGCAAATGCCCAAACAATCAAGGCTGGGTGCAGGAGTAATGGCGAATAAAAATTCCTTTGAGTTACAGTAATGCTGAGATCTCTTCTATACCAGTTGCAGAAGGAACCTCACAGTTTTTCAAAAGGTTTATATTAGATACAATAATAACTTTCTTAGTAATTTGTGAAATAACCAATGTTACTATAGAACCTGGTGTTGGGGAGCAGTTATATACTAACAGTTGCACTTGATTGATCTGAACATCCAAATTAATTCCAGATTTTGGTAGATTTTTAAATATTCTACTTCAGCTGTCCTATTAGAACAGATAGGTATGAGGCTAGACACCACTAGTGGGTCAGGCATCTGGCACCATGAAACAATGGGTATGCGGAGAGCCTACATATTCTTATGCGTCAGAGTGGCATAAGGCTGAAAAAGATTGATCAGGAGACAGGTGGCAAAATGGGACTGAATAGGAAAGAGACAAGTGAAGGAAGTACAATTAGACTGGGCATAAGTTCTTGCTCTCTCCAGCCTGGCCACAGGCTGGGGCAAAGGGATTCCCAGGGTCAACCATCCACTGCCAGAGTGCCATTGATTTCAGACAAAATTCAGTTGCTGTTGCACTTGTGCCTGGTGCCAGTCTCTGGCCAAGAGTGACATTATTTTGTCTGTGAAAGGAAAAGGAAGAGAGGCCTAGAAAACCCACATAAATCTGAATGAAAGCAAACAAAGATGTGTCATCAACTTTGGAGATGGCATGGTGAGGACCAAAGTTTTATTGACACTTGTTTTGGAGGACCATGCAGCTTGCTCATGGCTCTGCATGACTAATGCGGTTGTCCTGGGTCCCTGACAGTGGAAAAAGAATAATTATATTGCAATGTCACATATTTCTTCCCTCTTCAGTTGGTGAACTAAAAAGCAACAGGAAGTTCTCCAGCTCTGAGAACCATATTTTTGTCATTCTTCTGCTGGGGAGCTGCTGTTTCAACCAGAGCTCCCATATTCGTGAGAAGCCATCAATGGGGGCTTCCTCTGGTTTTCATTTTCTTCCTTACAGATGCAAAACTTGGGGCATCATCACAAGCAAGCTGGAGGAATGAGTCTGCGGTAGGAAGGATGGTGCCTGTGAAATGCTTTCTTAAAATGGAGTCCAAAGTCTCAGGACATTATCCTTAGGTGACCTCTGAAGGACTGAGATCCTACATAGCTGACGAGCACATGATGCAACTGGTAGGAAAATATCAGCTGCAGGATAGTGGCCTGAAAGTTTTACTGGGGTAGCTTCTTTTCTGTTAACATTCTTCTTTACTCTTAATTGAAGAATCTCCCTAAGATTTTTTTACTTTTAACTCTTTAATTTGGCTTTATGAATTCAGGCAACAAACCAGATATTTTTTAAGTTTCCAGATCTCTCCAGTGCCTCTGAAGGATGCATGTTGACTCATAGACATTTTTTCCTCTTTTAAGTTAAATCTGGTCTTTTTCAACACAAAAAGCTATAAACAAGCGATGAAGAAATCCATCTTTTAAAAATAGCTGGAGACAGTCAGGGCATGTGCTCTGCTACTCATGAAGAAAAGGGGAGCATCTGGTTTGAAAAGAAGGCTTCAATGGCTCCAGCAGCAATTTATTGTCATGGAACTGTTGGCTTGCACCTGCCCTGCAGGCAGTAAAGGACAAGGGGAAAAGGATTTGTTGGGTTTTTTTTTGTGGTTTTGGTTTTCTGGTTTTGGGGTTTTTTTTTAGCAGTTACCCAGTGGAACTCATTCTGGTGCCACAACCCCCAAGTCATAAATGCCCAAATTTAAAACTGTGGTGACTATACCAAGGTATGTAAGGTAGCTAATGTGTACTCTTCTGCCATTGCTTTTGACTGAACTTGAGAATGGCTGGCTTATAGGCCAGGAACATGATTTACCAGGAATAAGAAAGAGTCATTTGGTTCCACTAGATTTACAAAACATGGCTCAGGTCTGCAGGAAAAAGAACTGACCTTTCCTTCTCCTTTCCTCCCTCTCTGTCCCTCTGCACGACTCTCCCTTTGCCTGTCAACACACCTGCAGCCTCTGCCTGATGTCTGACACCCAGCCTCAGGGTCTATGCAAGCAGGAAGTGGATATGAAGGTGGACTTCATCCTTCAA
The DNA here is from genome assembly GCA_002631895.1 of Agapornis roseicollis. Classification (NCBI taxonomy): domain Eukaryota; kingdom Metazoa; phylum Chordata; class Aves; order Psittaciformes; family Psittacidae; genus Agapornis; species Agapornis roseicollis. Next base: position 3,172 of record NDXB01006386.1, on the reverse strand, counting down.
CACCTTTCATGTGGATAGTTTTCTAGTAAAGTGAAAAAGGAGCCTAAACTGTAAATCTATAGGAGAAAAACCTTATCAGCACAGCAGTCACCAGTGGCAAGTTTTTGCTTCTGTGAAGAATGCTGAAGAGCATTCAGTAATGTCATTGGATGAATGATGGGACAGAAAGACCAAACTGGGGACTGGAGCGAGAGTAATATTCTAGTTGGATCCCAGTTCAGATTCCATGTTGAGCTGAGCTTTGAAGATAAAATTGTCAAGAATACATTTTCCATCCTATCAGAATTCCAGAAAAGGTTTAAATAAATTATCCTGGATTGATACGAATGACTAAAACCTCAGACAATCTGTAGAATGCAACTTCTGCAATTTCTTGACTTCTGAATTAGCAAAGTAACTATGTGGGAATCTTCTATTTTGGTACAGTCCAGATGTAATACTACACATTCTATATAAAGACATACAAATGGCTTAAAAAGTAGTGTTAGCACTATTTAAATGCTTTAGCTTGTAAAAAAGTAATTCAAGTAAATTACAAGCCCCATGAAATTCTCCAAGGAAGTCCAAATGGAAGTCTAATTTCAGAATGATTTACTCTCACTAGAAACATATTCCAGCAAAGCATGTCTATTTTGACAAAATGGCATTTCCTAATGAAAAAAGATTCGTATTCCTTGCTATTCTATCTTTTCTGCTTGTTGACCTCATTTTTCATCTAAAATTGCAAATTCCTCTTGAAGGGAATTTTTCTTCCCTCCAGCCCAGTGGAGACAAGTTGCAATTAACTTTCCCTAGTAAAATGTAAAAGCTAGTCTCTTTAATCATGCATCTCACATAAAATGTGAGTTGTCAGAAAGGATTTCAAGCAAGAGATATTGCCTATGGAATAAAATGTAACCAAGTGCCAGAATCACAAAGATAGATTCTTAATTTTTTTTTTTAAAAAAAGCAACGAAAGACTGAGCCAGTCTTGCATAAGCATCATTGTGCTTTGGCCTGGGAAGTAAAACACCCAGCATACCATTTCCTCTCTTAACTAAGAGGGGCAACGATTAATCAGCCCTTGAAAAAGTAATAATTTAAGAAAGTGGAATGCCAGCAATGCTCACTTTCAGGGGAAAGTTTATAGTGCTTATATCCTGTCTGCTTTACTTTAATAAAATGTAAAATGCTTTCAAATAAACTATATTTAATGGACTAGAGATACATATCCTCTGGCACTTTTTCTCCCGTGTTCACATCCTGGTTGTTGTATAATTCTGTATTTTTCATATTGTGCAACTTCAGTGTTTGCTCTATCCTCCTTGGCTCCTGGGGGCTGGATTTCATGTTCAATCAGGGCAGTAGCATTGCTCCTCTGGAAATGAACAGTGGTATGACTGGATGTGTCCAAACTGTATCCTACAAGCATATTTTGCTATAGATGCATCTTTTTTTTCAAATTTCACATTGTTCTTCGACAGAGAGCAATAAGGCCCACACAGAGGAAGCCAATGTATTCAAGGTTATGTTCTTTGTCAAAGACAATAACAGAAAATATAACTGGCTGACCCTACAGTAACTGGCTGGTAGCCACAGTTCAACCCTCAAAATTATATATTTACAGATCTTATTTACTATGATTGTTCTCCAAAGATAGCAAGGTGCCTTTCTGATAGCTCTTAGGAAGACCTTGAACAAGACAAGGATCCCATAGAAACAGGAAATAGTGGCAGTGAAGGTAAATATTAATTAGGTGGTAAGAATTTCATGTTAGAAAGCTTCTGGGTCACCAGAGTAGGAAGAGAAGATCCCCAGACTTAGAGCTGCTTTCAGTGACTTTGGAGGAAAGGAGCATGGACTGCAGGTTGGAGAAGACCTCAGGAAGTCTATCAGGTGCCATAGACTACCTATGTGAAGCCTCTGCAACTGGCTCTGCTCAGAGTCAATTTAGAAACTTGATGTCTGTGCTCAGCAGTTGGAACCAAAGTGGGTTTAGGTTGGAAACATTGGAACACAACTGGAAACATTTTGCAATTGTGCAGTGGAGGAAACTGTCGGCCTTTTTCTTCTTCTTCTCTTTTGCACAACTTTGTTAAAATTCTGCTCTAAACCACTGGTGACAGCTCTCAAGAGAAAAGAAAGACTTTGAATGTCATAAGGTCTAGGCTCATCATTTGAGCACTGAGAAAGCAGATGGTTCAGTGCTCTTGATAGACACACATTCCTGACGCACTTGCTTTGTGACTGGCTCTCTGTGTGTTTCTTCCCTGAGACTGTGATGCTCATCCAGATCCACAGTTTCTCAATAGGGTGTTGCATGCAACAACAGGCATCCTAAAGGGTCCTACTCAGAGAATTTGTGTCCCACACAGCACCAGAGGAAATGGGTAGCATGTCCATATTTCTAGAGCTTGGTAATTGTTGATGAAAACAGGGAAAAGATTGAGCTCTTTTCTAGTATCTCCATATTCACCCAGATAGAAACTGTGCAAGATACTACTGGGGTGTGCAACCAAGCCAAAATATTATGTGGGCAAAAAGGATGATTATAAAGTTAGCCTATCCTTCTACCTTTTATCCTGTTGTCTGTGTTAGGGAAACTCTTTGTATTTAAAAAAAAATGGGCAGGCAAGAATCCCTTCTGGTATCCTGGAGGCCTTATCACCTTTGTAAGGAGAAAAAACAGAACAGCTTTGAAAGGCAGCAGTTGTGTTTATTTCATTCTCTTCAAAGAGTTGTTATAGCTCCATGTACAGTGAGGTTAGACCCTGGTTTTCATCTGGCTATTCTGATGAATTAGCAAAGCCACTGGCAGATGCTGGCTGTGAAGGGCATGCCAAGACTCTTCTTCTGCCCTAACCTCTTTACTGCTGTGCTTTGTTTCCAGGGTCCTTTGCACCCCAAGCCTGAAGGCTTTTTGTACAGCTTTCTTCTCAGGTCAGCACGTCTGAGATCTACATCCAATGATGGGTTTTAATAGCATTCATGACTTCAGGTGAAGAGTATGCCCACTGTACTTTACAGTCATTCCACACCTGAACAATCAAGGGACTTCTAGTCCAGATATAGGGGTTGTAGGTAGCACTAAAAGAAATCAAGGGAAGAGAGGTCAAAGATACATGAATGGTTTTTGTTTTGTGGGGTTTTTTTTTGTTTAGTTGTTTTGGTTTTTTGGTTTGTTCTTTTTTTT